>BHFT01017743.1:0-105598 GCA_004320025.1 Laticauda laticaudata | reverse complement strand
GGTCCTGGCCCCTCATCTGAGTCCTCGCTCTTCTCAGCCGTCTGCACCTGCTGCCGGCTAACCACAACAAGATGGGAGTTGGACTAGAAGACCTCCAAGGTCCCTTCCCACTTTGTTATTCTGCATTTTGATTGATTTCCAGGAAGTGTGCCTACCAGCTGGTGCCGCAAAAACACCATTTGTATTTTCCCAATTCTCTCACAGCTCCAATTTTCCCCATCGCTCTTTCGCTTCATTCCCTCCCTTTTCTCTGGAAGCCAGCAGAACCCAACCCAGGGTAATTTGCTGCTCGGGGAAACTCTGGGTACCGCAGACCTGAAAATGAACAACCGGGCCAGGCCAATTTTCCAGAAGATGGTTTCATTCCTGGCCCCCTTTGGGGGACAAGCTAGCAATGACTACATTTGGAAACTTAGGGACCTTGAACTGCAACAATGGGAGAAATGTGGCTGGACGTGGGGGATTTTGATTATGCTAACAAGATTACTCCACGCAGCTGTGTGGAGAGAAAAGCAATGCATGGCTCAGAGCCAGTCTACTAATCCAGCCTGCACAAAAGCCAACTCGGAATGAAGATGTTTTATTGCCAAAAAAAAAAGGGGGGGGTTTTTTGGCAAGTTGCCACTGGCAAGCCCTCTTGGCCCCCACAAAACTGCCCTGCTAAAATGAAGCAAAAAGTGGGTAAATATTTGTACATGGACGTTATGTGTGCGTGTGCAGTGGTTCCCGTCACAACACACTGCCTGCAACACAGGATGTCCTCGGCAGTTCACTGAGTGACTGTTTGAAGTTACAATGGCACTGAAAAAAGTGACTTAGGACCATTTTTCACACTTCTGTCTGTTGCAGCATCCTTATGGGAGCAATAGCAAGATCTCTTAGACTTATATATCACTTCACAGTGCTCTACAGCCCTCTCTAAGCAGTTTACAGAGTCAACATATTGCCCCTAACAATCTGGGTCCTTGTTTTACCCACTTCGGAAGGATGTAAGGCTGAGTCAACCTTGAGCTGGTCAGGATCAAACTCCTGGCAATGAGCAGAGTTAACCTGAAGTTCTGCATTCTAACCACTGTGCCACCATGGCTTGCTTCCTTCCTTCCTTCCTTCCTTCCTTCCTTCCTTCCTTCCTTCCTTCCTTCCTTCCTTCATTTCCTTTCCTTCCTTCCTTCCTTCCTTCCTTCCTTCTTCCTTTCCTTCCTTCCTTCCTTTCCTTCCTTCCCAAGCAATAGCAGAATTATATACCGCTTCACAGTGCTTCACAGCCCTCTCTAAGCAGTTTATAGAGTCAGCCTCTTGCCCCAACAAGCTGGGTCCTCATTTTACCGACCTCAGAAGGATGGAAGGCTTAGTCAACTTTGAGCCTGGTGAGATTCGAACTGCTAAATTGCAGGCAGCCGGCAGGCAGCAGAAGTAGCCTGCAGTACTACACTCTCACCTTTATGCACCATGGATGGGTGAATGGAAGGAAGGAAGGAAGGAAGGAAGGAAGGAAGGAAGGAAGGAAGGAAGGAGAAAAGGAAGAGCAATTAGACTTAAGGAATTAAGGACTTAAGGAATTAAGGACTTAAGGAATAGCCCTTAGACTTAAATACTGCTTCCCAATGCTTTACACAGCCCTCTTTAAGTGGTTTACAGACTCAGCCTGTTGCCCCCAACAATCTGGGTCCTCATTTTACCCACCTCGGAAGGAGGGAAGGCTAAGTCAACATTGAATCTGGTGAGATTCGAACTGCCAAATTGCAGGCAGCTGGCAGTCAGTAGAAACAGCCTGCAGTACTGCGCTCTGACCACTGTCGCTGAGGCTCTTGTGATGGCCATGTGATTTACATTTGGATGCTTGACAACTGACTCACATTTATGACAATTGCAGTGTCCCATGGTGACGTGATGTCCTTTTGCGACCTTCTGGGGAAGCCAGATTCATTTAACAACTGTGGCAAGAAAGGTTGTAAATTCGGACAAAACTCACTGGACAAATTTCTCACTTGGCAACATAAATTCTAAGCTCAATTGTGATCGTAAGCTGAGGACTATGTGTACAGCCCTGAGACCTTGGGGAAAAAAAGGTCAAACCATGATTCTTCCCGATCAAGAATTTGAACTGTTTGAAAAATGAGTACAAATTGGGAAAATAATATTATACACGCTGATATATAAAGGAATTTACTATTATTACAATGTGCTTGTTAAGGTTAGAAGTTGGAAGGCAAGGATTATGTTATGTATATTCAATTGTATTATTATTGTTTTATATGTATGTATGTATGCATATGTATGTGTATGTATAAGCATAAGCTTGATACCCATGCTTTGCTATGAAACTATGTGGTCCGGCTTAGTTTTTGAGAAGGAAAATAAAGGGGAAAAAATTCTGCCTCTGCCTACCAGCATCCATCGGTATTCATATGGCTAGCATCCTGACAGTGTGTGAGAGAGTTGAAGGCTGTTTGGAAACTTAAACAGTATTTGCTGTGTGAGCAAGAAGGAGACAGCAAGGAGCCTGGGCAGGGCTTAGCTCAACTGCTCTGTACTAAAGCTGCTTGGTGCTGTGAAACTGAAATGGAAACTCCTCTCCTCTGCTTGTGATTTGCATTTGGAAGAGACTTCTTTTCAGGTGGGGAAGGGGAGTAGAACTTCTCAGCATCAGAGCATGTTAATAATAATAATATATGAAATGTTAATGCTCTGATGGTCATTTCAAAAAATCCTTTCTTAGTGAGCACTTAGAAGCCAAGAGGAACATACGGGCCAAATTTCAAGTTTGTAGGCTTTATGGTTCTGGAGATTTTGTGATGATGCTTGAGTGGCATTTCACATAGATAGATAGATAGATAGATAGATAGATGGATGGATGGATGGATGGATGGATGGATGGATGGATGGATGGATGGACGGATGGACGGACGGACGGGGTGGGTGGGTAGGTAAGTAGGTAGAGACAGAGACAGAGTTTGAATTGTCTTACCAGGCATGCCGTGTATTAAATCTCCGCAGAGGACGAAAAACTTTGGTTTTGGGTTCAGGCGGTTAATGGATTCCACAGCTTGCCGGGTGAGTTGCAATTCGGCTTCCCATTCGTCTCCACCACTGCTGCAATCACCGATGCTGTAAGCCTTCATCAGCCCGAACTGAGGGTCCGCTCCTTGAATGAAATAGAAAGGGCCCTTCCACTCCCGTTCTTCTTCTGGATATAAGACAAAATGGGGACATCTGATCAAGCAGAGCAGTGGCTAGCTTTAAAATGTGTGGACTTCAACTCCCAGAATTCCCCAGTCTGCAGAGTTTGAGGTTAAGGAACCAGGCTGTGAATCAGGTGACAGTGAGCTGCAGTTGCATCTTGGGCATGAAAGCTTGGCTGGGTGACTTTGGGCCAATAACTAGGAGACGGTGAGTTCTAGTCCTGCTTTAGGCATGAAAGCTGACCAGATGGCTTTGGACCAATGACCAAGAGACGGTGAGTTCTAGTCCTGCCTCAGGCATGAAAGCTGACCAGATGACTTTGGGCTAATGTCCAGGAGACGGTGAGTTCTAGTCCTGCCTTAGGCATGAAAGCAGGTTGGGTGCCTTTAACCAGTAAACCCAATTGGCTCTCCTTGGACAAGCTTATAGCCCTCATTGTTCAAGTGGGATCTTGTCTCTACTCCTTAGTGTGACTGTGGTGCTCCTCAACATAATATCCAGCACATTGTATCTTAATGTCCATCACAAAAGTTTACACGGGCCCAATGACTGATTTTTTTTTCCAGCATAGCCCACCCTGTCCTTGAATAGATGAGTTAACATTTGAACCACTAAAAGTCCATGTATTTGCCGTATGCTAAACAAACAAACAAACAAATATAAATAGCCCTTCCAAAACTGAGCACAAAGACCATGACAGAACCAAGCTAGTGGCAAACATAGATTTCATTCTAGTCAGAGGTGGTATTCAGCCGCTTCTGACCAGTTCTGGAGAACCGATAATAGACATTTTGAGTAGTTCGGAGAACCAGCAAATACTGCCTCTGACTGGCCCCGCCCCCATCTATTCGCTGCTTCCCATGGAGTCCCAGATGATTGGCTGGGTCTTCTTTGGTTGCCCTGCACAGGAGAACAGAGCTGGAAAGCAGGTTAGTGAGGTGGGGAGAGAATGGGAATTTTGCAGTAACCTTCCCCCAGGAGTGGGGAGGGAATGGAGACCACGCCATGCCCACAGAATCAGTAGTAAAATATTTGAATCCCACCATTAATTCTAGTATCTATTTGAATGTAGAGGGTGAAATGTCCCACATACTGGATTTACCCATTGCACTTAAATGTCCCTAAATCTGCTTAATCTTGCTTTAGCTTCCAGTAGGAAATCCACTCCTGGTAGCTTATTAAGTAAAATATTGCTTAAGGACTCAGCTTTACACGGTCACAGGATTTGACATGGCAGGTTCACAAAACAGCGATGGAGCCTTCCAAATGTTGACACCCAGCATTGTTTAACAGCCACATCCCTTTGTGTTCTCAGTAAGCAAATGTCCAAAAGCAACATCTCATTAAAATGAGATAAACAAATGATGGAAAGAGTTGCGGACCAACAATGCATCACACTGTTTCTTGATTTGCTAATTTATAAATTCAGTTAGTCAGTCGTTTGTGGGAAGGCAGATCAAGAAACAGACATGGCAGGGATTTTAAGAATGTTTTTCTTTTTTAACGAAAAAAATATTGTCGGGTAAAATAACAGAATCGGGAAAGTGTCTCTCTTTTTCTCTCTAACCCATCTTATACTAAAGCTAATCAAAGTGGGAGTAAGGTAGAATAGAACAGAACAGAACAGAATAGAATATTGGAATGAAGAATAGAATAGAACAGAATAGAAAAGAAATTATGGAATGGAATGGAATGGAATGCAATGGGATGGGATGGGATAGAATAGAATAGGATAGGATAGAATAGAACAGAATAGAATAGAAATTATGGAATGGAATGGAGTAGTGTAGAATAGAATAGAATACAGAAATAGGGAATGGAATGGAATCTTTATTGAATAGAATAGAACAGGAATAAAATAGAATAGAACAGAATAGAATAGAATAAACAGTGTTGGAAGGGACCTTGGAGGTCTTCTAGTCCAACCCCCTGCTTAGGCAGGAAACCCTCTCCCACATCAGACAATTGATTATCCAATCTCTTCTTTAAAACTTTCAGTGTTGGAGCATTCACAATTTCTGGAGGCAAGTTGTTCCACTGGTTAATTGTTCTCACTCTTAGGATATTCATCCTTAGTTCTAGGTTGCTTCTCTTCTTGATTAGTTTCCATCCTTCCTGCCTCATTCCCAAATCCAGGCCTACATTCTTTGGCAAACATTTGATCTGATTTACCACCACCTTAATAATACTTAATAATAATAGAAAAGAATCAGCCCAAATAATGATTGGCTAAGAGAAAGGAATGTATCTAGTTGGTTATGCATGAGTTAAAACAAGGGCTGGGGCGATTAATTTTTGAACATTTTTTGTTTCAAGAAAAGAAAAAAAAACATATTGAAAAAAGGGTGGGGAGAGGTGGATCTCTTTCTCCAGTAGGGGGTTAGACTAGAAGACCTTCAAGGTCCCTTCCAACTCTGTTATTCTGTTAAGGTCTTAAGGAATTCTAGCATTTTTGTAATACTGAGTACCAGAGGTGCCAAACCAAAATTACTTTGCATGCACGGCTCCTGATAATGAGATTAATGCAGTATTTTTTTAACCTTGCCAACTTTTAAGATGTATGCACTTCAACTGCCTCTTAAGAGGTCGGTCGACTCAACCACCGTAAAATAACAAAATAAACGTGCAACGGTCGTTAGGATAGATGGTATAGATAGCATTAAAAAGCGCTATACAAATAAAATACATTTCAAATCGTAATATTTTTTTTTTTAAAAAAAGGCTTTTCTAAAAAGCTTGGATAATTTTAGCACAGATACAGGTAGTCCTCAGACGAACAGATGATCAGAATTGGAAGGCTGAAGATGGGAACCACATCAGCAATTTCCCAGTCCCAGTGTGCCAGTATTTTTGAAAGATGTGGCACAGTTGTTATGAGATGACATCTGCCAGATCCTTTACAAGTCTGGGATGTAATCCATCAGGTCCCAGTGATCTGCATTCATCAAGATCAGACAGGTGTTCTCTTACTATTTTTTTTGCTCATTTTAACTTTTATTTCTAGTCTGCCTTTTAGTTATGTTTTTGGTAGGTTGGTGTCATGCCCATGTGGGAGTCTGATTCTGAGGGGGAGATCGAGCAGCTGACAGGGAGTGGGAGTGTGTCTCTGGTGGCTGTGGAGGAAACTCAGGAAGGGAACAGTCTGGCTGAGCCTTCAGAGGAAGACCCAGGGCCATCCCCTCTGCATCCTAGGGCACTCAGGGAGGAATGGAGAAGGGAGCAACATGGCTTATGGGAGAGAAAAAGGCCCTGATCCCTTTCATTCCTGCAGCTGGGAGAACAGGATATAAGTGGGGCATTTTGCACACTTCCTTGCTGGAAGCAAAGCGTGCATTATCTTGGTCGAGGCTTATCTGGGTGTTGGCGTCCTCCCAACTGTGGGTGCTGCTGCATTATTTTGTGAAAGGCTGCAATTTATCATCCTGGCCTGCCGTGTTAATTACTTCAGTGTTGTTTGTGTTGGGTTTTTTAAAATTTCTAATTATCTTTACTTTGGGTTCGGACTGCATTTATTCCCTTCGTAGACTTTTTTTGGAAGAGCCTGATATCCAGCCAAGGATAATTGGACATTGGGGCCCAAGTTGGGGGCATTAAAGGGAATGTATTCTACTTTTGTGACTGTGTTATTTTTGTGTCACGCCCTGGGTCATCACAGTTGGGCTAGAGTTTCTTTTTGTCTGATGCAAAGAATGAGTTAAGCAGCTCTGCTTTCTCTCTGCTGCCTGTTACTACCTTATCGTCTTCTCTCTTTGGTGGACCTCCTAGATTTATAATAGTTCATTTAGTGACCGTTCAAAGTTACAACGGCACTGAAAAAATGACGTATGACCGTTTTTCACACATACTATTTCACACTTATGACCACTACAGCATTCCCATGGTCACATGATCCAAAGTCAGGTGCTTGTTCACTGATTCATATTTATGATGGTTGCAGTGTCCCAGGGTCATGTAATCCCCTTCTGTGACCTTCTGACAAACAAAGTCCAGTGGCCTAGACTAGAGGCTCTGGTAGCATAGAGGTGGAGCTCTCGCCTAACAATCAGGAGGCTGTGAGTTTGATCCTAGGTAGAGGCCAATATTTGGAATAGACTGTTGAGCAGGAGGTTGGACTAGATGACCTCCAATATCCCTTCCAACTCCGTTATTCTATGGGGAATAAAAATTAACGGGGGAACTGTGTTACTAACTTAACAACTGCAGTGATTCAATGAATAACTGTGGCAAGAAAGGTCATAAAATGGGGCAAAACTCACTTAACCAATGTCCCACCTAGCAACATAAATTTTGGGCTCAATTTTGGATGTACGTCAAGGACGACCTGCATTATAGTGGCCATCAGTTTAGACAATTTCAAAAGAATAATTATACAGGTAAGTCACTGATGACTTCTAGCGAAGATCACTGTAGAGCCTTAATTAAGACAGTAGGACCTAAATCAGGGGTGGGATTCTACCAGTTCGCACCAATTCGCTAGAACCGGTTGTTCTAAGCAGTTCGGAGAACCAGTTGTTAGAAGAAATTACTGGCCTAATCCTGTAAGGAAAGCAGGAAGGAAACATTCTGGGGTTGCTTACAGAAACTGCCTCTCTGTTAACCCTTATTACACTCTTGGCAGGACTAGACTTCCTGTCACAGGAACTTCTCTGGAGTTTTTTTTCCTCCTTTGCTGGTTGTTTGCTAATGTGGAGTGACCATTCAAAGTTACAATGGCACTGAAAAAAGTGACTTATGACCATTTTTCACACTTACAGCTGTTGCAGCATCCCCACAGTCATGAGAGGCCAGGTGAGATGATGTGTGCCTCGATGTGAGTGATATTGAGTTGGCCACACCCAGCCAATAACATGACCACCAAGCCATGACCCACCACCAAAGCCACCCGCACAGAACTGGTTAAAAAATTTGAATCCCACCCCTGACCTAAATATCAGCCAATTGAATTTGCTTAATTCTTTTTAACTTCACAGTGGAAAAAGTCCTTGAACTGAACAACTGCTATCCACTACAAGGTCACACACCACTGTTCCCAAGTCTAAGTGGAACAGCCTTCTTAGGGAACTAAATCCAGCCAATTAGTTGTACAAAGATCAACAGATTTATTGTGATTTATCTTTGAGATTTCTGGAAAGGAGTGAGCTAAACACATGCTTTTTAGAAACCCCCTAGTTGTGTAATGGTTAATTATATCATTTTAAAGCCAATTCAGCCCCAGGTCTAAATATTAAAAGTGGCAACTTCCTTAACATTCTTAAATGCACGGTGCTCATTTCCTTGCATACAGCATTTATTTGCAAGTTTTGCCACTGCTACAAGTGGTAATTTCAAAGAATAATGCACAAAGAATGAGATTTGCATTAGGGTATTTTTAGATTACAAACCAAAGTACATCCGGAAGTATGATAGTCTCATTATTATTAAGAGCATGATTGTATTAGCAACAGTCAATTTCAACTTAAAGTTCAGAAGTGTAAATATACATGTTTCATTATTTTTACTGTAATATAAACTAATTTGAGCACTAGTTGCTCTCTGTAATATATGCCAAGTATAGAAGTAGACTTTTGAGATATTCTTGTGTGAAATGAGTAAATAGCAAAATATTAAGGTGCAGCAATTTAATATACACAGAAGTGACTTTTTACAGTTGCTATTTTCTTGACAGGCAGTGCAGCAATTCTGTCCATACTTTATCTGAATTCAGTCTGATTAAATTGTCAGGAAATTACATAATAAGAAGACAACCAGATGCAATCACATTGATTTCTATTTATTTTTTCTCATTGGTGGGTTTGCCACTCACAAACCAAAAGATTGAGGTAAATATGCTACAATGTTGAGAATCTATTAAGTTAACCCAGGCAGATTCAATCAAAAGTGCCTAAATAGTTTTAACTGCACATTTTTCTAAAACCCAAAATCACACTCTTGCATTAGATAACACCTTAACACATTTTTTTAAAAAATGTATTTAATTAATTCATTGTTACATGTCTCAATTGCAATAGCAACTGTGCTTTTTTTAAAAAATTAAAATATTGGAAAAAATATTTGGGCTCTATAGCAATAGCAATTAGGGATGGTAAATATGTTAAGTTTCAAAAATGCTATCATCAGACGTTTCAATTTTTCACATCAATTATCTTCCAGGAAAATATTCAACAAGATGAGGCTGTGTTGTTTCCCATGAAAATAGTTTGAGAAATCACAGAGATTGGGAGTAAAATGCAACCTAACGACTGAGGACACACTTTTGCAGGTGCTAAGCTAGTTGAGTGTTAACCTTGGCAAAAGTTTTTTATGGCATCACACAACATGAAAACCTGGTTATGCTTCCAACTATTCCTCGCACAGGGATTAAGCTGGGGCAGGTGCCCAAAGTCTTTGCTTTTCCCCCTTTGCTTCTTCTTCTTCCTTCTGGGAAGTAACCAAGTGGGCTTAATACTGTCCTCTACAAGCAAGGATACTATAGGTACTCTTTGACTTACAACCAACATTAACAGATCAACAGAGTTGGAAGAAACCTTGTAGGTCTTCTATCTAATCCAACCCCCCACCATGGCTGGTGATGAATTCTGGGCACTGAAGTCCACAGGTCTTAAAGTTGCCATGTTTGGAGACCCCTGCCCTACACTATTTCTGACAGGTGACAGTCCAGTCTCTTCTTGAAAGTTTCCAGTGATGAAGCTCCCACAACTTCTGTTCCATTGGTTGATTGTTCTCACAGTCAGAAAATTTATCCTTATTTCCAGATTGAATCTCTCTCCTTGTTCGGTTTCTATCCATTGTTCCTTGTCTGGCCTTCCGGTGCCTTGGAAAATAGCTTGACCCCCTCCTCCTCTCTATGGCAGCCCCTCAAATATTGGAAGACTGCTATCCTGTCCTCCTGACCCTTCTCTTCATGCCAAGTACTTGCAACCATTTGTTTACCGTTCAAAGTTACAACAGCACTGAAAAACGGGACTTATGTGTCCATTTTTCACACTTACAACCACTGCAGCATTCCCGTGGCCACATGATCAAAATATGGATGCTTGGCGACTGGTTTATATTTATGATGGTTTCAGGATCTCATGTGATTTGTTTTTGCAACCTTTTGACCTTTCAGGGTCATGTGATTTGTTTTTGCAACCTTTTGACAATGGGGAAGATAGATTCACTTAACGATGTGTTACTAATTTAACAACTGCAGTGATTCACTTAACAACTATGGCAAGAAAGATTGTAAAATGGGGTAAAACTCATTTGACAAATATTTCGCTTAGCAACATTTTGGGTTCCATTGTTCTAAATCGAGGACTACCTTGTACTAATTTCTGGGCAGAGGGAAAACGTTGAGAAGAAAAGACAAGATAGGAGTCAGCATCATCTAACAAGTCTGGAAAATCAGACTAAAGTCTCCAAATTTGGAAACTTTAAGACTTGTGGACTTCAACTTCCAGAATCCCCCAGTCAACAATTCTGGGAGTTGAAGTCCAAAAATCTTAAAAAGTTGTGAAGTTTGGTGACCCATGGATTAAAAACTCACACCTTCTCCACAATCAGGAGAATGTGAGTTCGATCCTAGGTAGAGGCTAATATTTGGAATAGACTCTCCCGCTTGAGCAGGGGGTTGGACTAGACGACCTCCAAGGTCCCTTCCAACTCTGTTCTTCTATGATCTATGATCCTTTTCCAAAAGAGTTGACTCTTCCACCCCTTCAAACTGGCTGGACCAGCTGAACTACAACGTCCATCATCCCCCACCACAGACAGGGTAGCCTGACTGAGTTACTACACTGCAACATTTGGCCCCCTGAACTCTTATCTCGCAGTGTCTCAAATGCACAGGAAAAAAAGGGGCATGCTTCCCAGTCCCCCCGCCCTTGCTTTCCCTTAACTTCGGTGCACCTCTTTTGGCCCCCCAATGCCCAGCAGTACGGCGCTGATAAGCCTCCGAGCCCGCCGCGCTCCACTCGCAAAGGTTCCGCCGCTTTGCATAAACGAAAGCGGTTGGAAATTTAATCTCAGGGATGCAATGCATAAAATCTCTATATACCTTCGCGGAAGACGCTCAGGGTCCTGTCTCGGGCTTTTACCAACTCATTCTGCCCTTTCTCGGCCATGAGGAGCGCAGGCAGGCCCTTCTTTTCTTCCCGGGGGAGCAGAAGCAGCCCTTAAAAAAAAAAGAGAGAGAGAGAGAAAACGACAGGAGGAAAAAGTCCAGCAACTTGGCAGGCGAGGGGGCGAAGGCGAATTGAGGAGGCGGGGTCTAGGAAGCTTGGGGCGGGGCTGGGACGGCGCAGAGTGACCCAACCCCCTGGAAGAGAGGGAGGTGGGAACGCAACTCTTCACCCCTTGGGGAATTGCATTTCTTGCATTGCATTTCTGTATAGTTTCCTCGTGACCCAAGCTTCCCAGCGCAGGTTTGCACCATGCTTGCAACTAAATTGTGCTTTCCTACTTTGAGGAGTTGCACGGTTCAGCGGGAAGAGCGCTTTGGTGGCGCTCGGAGGCAACTTTGCCCAGGCAATGAGACAGGAAACCGATTGGGGTGACCAATTCGTTGGAGAGGCAGTTGGGTATAGTGGTTGAAGGCGCTGGGCTCGAAGTGGACGAGTGGGAGCCCTGGTCCTGCTTCAGCAGAGAGGTCAGCTGGCGACTTGGGGCCAGTCCCTTTTCCCTCTCTCAATCAGTCCTGGAAAGAAGATAAGCTTGAATTTTAACCTTGTTCTTAATTGGATTTTTTAAATCCTGTGTAGTAGTAGTAGTAGTAGTAGTAGTAGTAGTAGTAGTAGTAGTAACAATAATATCATCATCATCATCATCATCATCATCATCATCATCATCATTATTATTATTATTATTATTATTATTATTATTATTATTATTATTATTATATCCTGGCATTATTTTTATAAATAACTTAAGGCAGCAAACACACCTGATACTACAGGTTTATCAGAGTTAAAGATACAGATTAACAGTTGGAAGGGACCTTGCAGGTCATCTAGTGCGGCTGAAACAGACCCTGCACCATTTTTGACATATGGCCCAGAGTCACCCAGCTGGCTTTCATGGCTGAAGTGAGACTAGAACTCACAGTCTCTTGGTGATTGGCTGAGAGTCACCCAGCCGGCTTTCCTGGGTGGTGAGAAGGGTGGTGTAAAACTTTCATAATCAACAAATTGCTTTTGAAAATGTGGCCAAGAAAATTAGAGGGATTTATTCTTATTGAGAGTAGAGGTGTTTGGACGGGGGTTGGACTAGATGACCTCCAAGGTCCTTTCCAGATCTGATTATCTGTTATCTGATTGGGAGCAGAAGATTCTGAGCTCCAATCTTGCCTAGGGCACAAGGATCCACATATCTTAAAAGTCACATTTTTTAAAAAAAACACCACTTCTCCAATTAACCAGGGAAAGTTAATCAACGATCAGTTTTTTTCTGATGTTTAATATCACAACAGTTTTGTTATGTGATTAATGTTGAGGGTCAAATAGGACAACATCAACATGTAAAAACAAAAAACAAAAATACTTGTTTTTTCAAGAATAATAAAGCACTAGATAGTTAACAGTCAAGGAAGATTAAAAAAACAACTGCTAAACATCATTAAAAACATTCTGGGAAGACTTTCTAGTAATACATTTTCTCTTTCTCTTCCACTGAGTTTACCAACCGCTGAACACAGCCTAGATATTTATACTTTATATTAAACATTAAAGAGTGTTACTAATATCTCTTTAAATCTTTTTATCTAATTATTTTTTATTGGTCTCACAACTTTCTTCCAAAAAACATTATTCTTAAATGGCTACATTTCTCCTACTGTGTAATGTGTTGTGTGTATATATAGGAGCCTTTCTTACTTAAACTTCTGTTATGGATATATAATTTCAATTTTGCCAGGGTTGTCTATTCTTCAAATTTTAGCTTCCCAATCTGCTATCGTGAGCAAGGTTTCTTTTTCTCCTAATTTTTTTTCTTTTTCCTAATTTTTTTCTTGTGGCTTTCAGTATAAATCTTAGTAAGCTGTGATGTTTTTCATTTAGATTCTCTGCAATTGTGCCTAATATAAGTGGGGGATTCAGATTTTATTTTTAGGATTTTCTGAAAATGTTGGTGTATCTCTTTCCAGTACTCTTGAATCTGCTGGGTTTGTTTTTAACATGATCACCACATACGAAAAATTTTTCCTTCCTTGCTATGGAATTTCCAATGTTTAATGTTATTTGATTTGACTTGCTTGGTAATTATTAACTGGTCTCAATGGTTTTTTTTTAATTTGGGAAATAAATTTTGCTTCTCATCCCAGTTAGTTAGTTATTATTAACTGAGTTATTTAGATTTTAGCTTTAGATTGTTCTTTTATCCTGCTTTTATTACTTCTGTGCCTTCTGTTATACCAAGTTCCCCTTATATTATAACCTGGAATAAATTTAAATGGTTCTTCTATAGTTCTTCCCATTGTTGTGCTATGATTAGCTCTTTGAAGTTTTAAATCCATTTTATCATTCAGCTTTTTTATTTCTTCCATGCTTTGTCATACTTCCTTGGCAATTTGTATATCCGTCCTAATAGATGACCTTGGTATTTTATAAATATTTTAAATTCTGCCATCTTTCTCAAAATCTCTCCTTTCTCAAGGTCATTTTTTATTCTCCCAGCAATGTGAGTACATCAGCCATGATAAATTCATACATTCATCAAACATTTCTTTAACCTGTTTCCTGAATCTTAATGTGCCACATGTATTGGCATAAGCAATTATATCTTTGTTACTATAGTTATTGCTAAAATGAAAGGCATTTGACAGTAACCCTAATGTTAAAAATATCTTTCTCTTGGTTTTAAAAAAGTACATATAAATGTATATATTTTATCAAATATCCTCTGGCCTTTCAAATTCTTTTCTTCTTTGGTTGACTGATACTATAAGTACCTATGAAAATAATTGGGTAAGATGGTTCTTTCTATGATTGATATTCTGCTGTTAGGGGATTTTATTCATTTTATTATCCATGATAGAAAGCCAGCACAGTAGAATCAAGTGAAGTTTAAGAAAACCAAGGCCACTTCTCTCTTTCCAATCCTGCAAGTTTTAAAATCTTATTCTCCTCCCCCCCCCACCCCCCATATAAATCTCTTTAGTGCTTGCAAATCCTGCAAAGTTTTATCCAAAACTAGAATTGGGGCCATTTGAAATAAAAAGCTCATCTATGGTCATTTTTATAGATAGTCCTTGGCTTATGACAATTAGTTTAGCAGCCATTTGAAGTTACAGTGACCCTGGAAACAATGACTTAATGACCAGTTCTTGCACTTTTGAGCTCACAGCATCCTCATGGTCGTACATGATCATAGTTCAGGCACTTGGAAATTGACATGTATATGTGATAGTTGCAGCATTCCTGGAATCATGTGATCATCATTATCTTTTAATGACCCAATAATCCTTTGCGGGGTGGAGTCTGGGCAACTGTTTTAGTGGTTGGATGCTAGTGTTTTAGTGGCCGAATGCTCTTCCTGTTGCCAGTGTGGAGTTTTGTTCATGTGATCACTCTTTGCAAACTTCCCAAACAGCTTCGGCCTGATTTGTTGAATGACTTGCATGCTTCACTTCACATTTGCAGTGATTTTCTTTTAACAACCTTGGCCAAAGAAAGGTCATAAAATGAAGTCTGGCTCACTTAACCACTGCCATGCTTAACAGTGGCAATCCTGATCTCAGTTGCGGTTGTAAATTGAGGACTTACCTCCCGCACATAATCTCTGTCCAGCCGATTCCCCGCCTTGCCAAGATGACAGCCATCTGCTGCTTTCGGTGAAGTGATTAAAGCCAACCCTCCTTATCCTTACTTGAAACTGGCATCTGTGACAGCACACTGGCACCCGTTCAATCGCCTCCCGCTGCATTAGTAGAGACAAAACTTTCTTCAGATAATGGGACACCCTAGTGCCGTACGATGATATAAGTGTGAATGAGTCACCATAATGAGATGGATTAGGGATTCAGCTTGCTCCTTTCTTTTTCAGTGTCTACAAACACACATACAAACGCACACCTGAAATGTGGGAGAATTGTTCAGGGTAATTTGAAGGTGCAGTCAAATGGCTTTTGTGTCCCAAAGACTGGGTTGTTTTCCGTTTGCCAGACCTGCTCTGTTTGTTGTGGTAGGTTGCTAGAGTGTAACTCTAGGCCGGCATCGATTGTTTTCACCACTAATCCACACTAATTGATTTTTATCTGAATCAGAGCGCGTGGGCAGCCTCCATTTGCTCAAGAAACCTCAATGCACCCTTTGCCACACTGTAATCATGAGCAGAAGAAAGAGATGATGTAATAACCAAACCAATCCATTATTATAGTTTCACCAGTTTGCATGGAGAGAGCCTCAAATCCTAAGTTTTGGGTAGCTTGGCTTATCAGGAAGAGAATTCTCCTTTTGGGGGTATTTCTCCCTGTTAGATCACTATCCAAATCTGGTTATTTTCTTTTGGGGAATGGTTTAAACCAGGAATGGATAACCAAGAAGTCCCAAAGGTTTAGCGTGCTTGGGAATATAACCAGTTGGTATGGAAATCCCAGGCTAAATTTGACCTAAACCTTTATAGAAAGAGAAATGGATTAAAACCAATGAAGGAAAATATTTGAAGCTTGGGGTTGAAATGATGGGTCCTTGGTGCTCTCTGAGCTTGGTTGAAATGATGGGTCCTTGGTGCTCTCTGAGCTTGGTTATTTTCTTGGAGGCATTTCATTACCAAACTGGGGAACATCATCAATTCAAGAAATGGAGTTTGAGACAGGAGAAGGAGGAAGACTATGGAGCAGTTGGTGCTTTCTGAACTTGGTTGGGGTTTTTTTTGCAGACATTACATCACCCAAAAAGAGTAACATCATCACAGCTAGAAGGAAGTGGACTTTGTTCTCAATTTACATTCTAGTGGCTTGCTCTGTCAGTATTGATGGGACGGTTCTTGGTGATTCTTTGGTTGGGCTGTTTGGTTGGGGTACTTCTTGATCAGAATTTGAAAACAACATTTAATACAGCATAGTACTTGAACGAAATGGTTCGGTTGAGATCGGATTGGGGTAGATTGTAGGGGTGGCGCTGAAATATAATCCTGTCATATTTTATTTATACATATATTATTGTATTTTATTCCAATCTCATTTTAAATTGGATTTTATTCCAATCTCATTTTAAACTGTATTGAATTCCATTTTAAATTGTATTTTATCAGATTTTAGTAATAATTTGTGTTTGGAACTCTGCACTTTGATATGGCCCATGGGCTAATCAATAAAGTAAACTAACTAAGTCAGGTCAAGTCCATGTTTATTACAGTCAAAGACCAGAGCAATACCCCAATCAAAGAGGGCCAAATAAATGAACAGCAAACAGCCCAACCAAAAGGCTTTCAAGACTACTCCCACTAACACCAACAGAGCAAGCCGCTAAGCTGACGGCAAAGTCAACTCCCTTCTAGCACTGATGATGTTACCTACTTGGATCATGAAATATCTGCAAGAAAACAACCAAGTTTAAAAATCATCAAATACCCCAAAGTCCTCCTCTTTCTCCTGTCCACAAACTCCACATTTCCTAGATGATGTTCTGTAGATTGGTACTGAAATGCCTGCAAGAAAATAACCAAGCTCAGATAGCACTAATTGGCCCATAGTTCTCTTCCTTTTCCTATCTACAAATCACACATTCCCTTCTAGCACTGATGATGTTCCCTAGTTTGATCATGAAATGCCTGCAAGAAAATAACCAAGCTCAGAGAGCACTAAGGACCCCATGCTCCTCTTCCTCCTCCTCTTCTTCCTCCCTTCCTCCTCCTCCTCCACTTTGCAAACCTCACTTCTTTCTAGCTCTTATAATGTTACCTACTTGGATAATGGAACGTCTGCAAAGAAACTCAGAGCTCAGAAAGCAGCAAGCAAGGACCCTTCCAAACTGGATTTCTTTTCATTTTTGATACTGAGGACACAAGGCAGGCTTTCCTCCTGGGAAATATTCTCTGCTCACTTTGATTCAAGGGGCAAGACCTTTTTAGAAAAAAAAAAGAGAGAGAGAGAAAGAGAAAAAGAGAAACTTAATTGTCACTGCAAGGCAATCAAAACCAACAAATTAACTGAGTCCCACTTCTCCAGATGGGTTTATAGCATTCAGGGGATATTTTCATTGTTGTCAAATTCTGGCAGGCATATGGACGTTAACAGCCTGCAGACAGAAGCTGCGTGATCTGTTCAGCTGAAAGCAGGGAGAGGAGCTGAATTTCTTCCTTTTGCCTCTGAGTATCTTGTGTACTATCTCACAACTCCAGGCTTTGTCTTTGTCTGGGTCTGCCAACAGATTCCGAAAATGGAACGGATTCCTGTGCCATCTCTACAGTTCACAGCGTCTGCCTGGCATTCTCCTGGCAACCTTTGAGCCAATGCACAAGGGCACAAGCGATGCTGTGCTGACCATCAATCAATCAGTCAGCCAACCAACCAACCAATCCATCCATCAATCCCCAGCGAAGCTGTGTGTGGTTTGCCCTTAAAAGGAGGAAAGAAGAAGGAACGATCTCGGCTGAAGTCACCCAGTTTTGGAGTAAAAAAAAAAGAATGCCTTGGTTTCGTTCGCATCCAATGATATAAATGGTGACACAGTTTAGTCAGTCCTGCCTTAGGTACAAAATTTGGCTGAGCAACTTTGGATTAATGACAATGAGACTCCAAATTCTAATCCTACCTTAGGCATGAAAGCCAGCTGGGTGACTCTGGCCAGTCTCCAGGAGATGGTGAGTTCTAGTTCTACCTTGGGCATGAAAGCCAGCTGGATGACCTTGGGTGAATCATAGGAGACTCTGAGTTCTAGATCTATCTTAGCCATGAAAGCCAACTGGATGACTTTGAGACAATCACCAGGAGACAGTGAGTTCTAGTTCCACTTTAGCTATGAAAGCTGGCTGGGGGAATTTGGGTTGTTCTCCTTCTCTCTCTCTCCCTCTCTCTCTCAGCCCAACTCACCTCCCAGAGTGATTGCCGTGAAGAAAAAGAGAGGGAAGAAGAAGCATTATGTATCATTGCCACCTTAAGTTACTAATAACATAAAAAAGATGAACTATAAACACAATTATTTTTTAAATAAAAAATTAAATATTTACATAAATATGAAATCCCATAAATATGATTTCCATAAATAGGAAATCCCTCCCGAAGAAAGCCAGTCACGTGACCACCAAGCCACACCCACAAATTAGGCCACGCTCACAGAACCGGTTAAGAAATTTGAATTCCACCCCTGACCTATACCAGTGATGGTGAACCTATGGCAACCCTAACCCTTTCCCCATGGGATTATTTTAACAGGATCCTTGCAGAACCCTGGCAAGAAGAAAGGAAGGAAGGAAGGAAGGAAGGAAGGAGGAAGGGGGGAAGAAGGAAGGAAGGAAATCCCTCCCTAAGAAAGATGTTTAAAACTCTCCTTATTTCCCACCTTGCATAATTTATCCCGCTGGACAATTTCCTGCTTTCTTCTGCCAATATTTCATCTCAAAATGCATTTTCTAAATTAAACAAGCACTTCCAATCCAATTTTCGGTTTAATTGGATTTCCCTCTGGTGAGGCAAACATTTGCTGTCTTTTGGCTTCTAAGGTCTTTGAAACAGACGGCTGGTGGCCAAGTTCTCGGGCCACGGACAGACGTCCGGAGTGGCTCACCTTACAGAACTCACTCAGGGTGACCCACTGGCTCTCCCTGAGGCATCAGAAAGAAGACAGAATCTTGGCTTCCTGTCCCTTTTGTTCTCACTCCATGCCGGTTTCTGCTCACAAAACTTCCCCAGCGTGTCAAGTTCAAAGAGAAGAAACGGTTGCTTGGATTTGGGTATGTCTGGTTTAATGAAAATTTGTTTCATGAAAAGAAGGTGGCATGATAGCAGTATCCCAATATTTGAGGGGCTGCCACAGAGAAGAGGCGGTCAAGCCATTCTCCAAAGCACCTGAAGGCAGAGCAAGAAGCAATAAGTGGAAACTAACCAAGGAGAGAAGCAACCTAGAAACGAGGAGAAATTTATTCTATAATCTAATAAAATGTTTTAAACATAAAAATTGTGGGTCCTCCATCACAGGAGGTTTTTAAGAAGCGACTGGTCAGATGGTATAGAGTCTCCCGCTTGAGCTGGGGGGTTGGACTAGAAGACCTCCAAGGTCCCTTCCATAAGCGCACCAATGTGCCTACCATCCCTATCCTGTTGTTTTGTCTTTAGAAGATGGATCTCCTTCCAAACCAAGCACTGAATCTCATCAACCAGTCTTTCTATCTGCCCATGCTACCTTTTGGGATCTCTAAGAAAGAAAGATGGATGCTCCAGACGTCCAAATATCTTTACTTGGAAGTAATTTGGTTTTTCTTATTTTATTTTCTCTCATGCTCCAAAATTTCTCAGTGCTTGCATCTTTATTATCTTCCCCTCCTGTGTTCCTCACTAGCTTTTCCATAGAGCCTGAGTTCACTAGCAGAACTGTGAAGGGGAGGATGGCACGTTAATTCCTTCATTTGAATAATTAAACATTTAAAATATTCCCTCCATACTTTTGACGGTGAGTTGCAGATTCATTATTCATACTCAACCCTCACTGTGTAACAAAATACGGGAATTAGGAACATAATTTTGAGCACTTGGAGAGAGAAATGTTCCTTATCACACATCCATTTAATTCGTTAAATTCGTCCTTGGATAATATTGTCTTTTTGTTACCTCTTTCTCCTCCTTCAGCAAATTATAGCATCAGAAAATATATCTTTCCTCCTGTGATGAATGCCTTCATTTTTAAATTCAGGGCTGAACCAAAGAATAATCTCATAACTGAGTAAAATTCAGGACATGCACAAAAACTTGAGCTGCCGGGCACTCAGTGGACAAGCACAATGTAAACTACGCTTTCCAAGCCACAAGGACTGAGTTTAAACAATGTATGTTTTGTTCTTGACATCAAACAATGGCAATGAAAGAGATATTTAATGAGAAGCATTGTATAAATTTAGAAAAAAATTAAAACGTGCTGGAAATGCGTATCTTTTTTTTTTTAGTATAAAACCGATTGATGGTCTCAGAAAATTATTTTTTCTCTAAATCTAAGCCAAAAATCTAAGTCTAATTCTAAATCTAAATTTCAGACCCTAAATCTAAGGATACTAGATATGGTCACTGGCCTGTTATTTGTAAAAACAATAAAGGTATGTTATTAAGTAATAACATTTCCTAGGGTAGAGAGAGCTTTCTAACTGGAAGAAAGCAAACAAGGAAGGTCCCAATTTCTACAGATTCTTGGGGCATTTGTCTGAACTCATGAATGGAATAGAATAGAATAGAAAATAGAGTAGAATAGAAATAGAATAGAAAATCTTCATTTTTCCAATGTTGTGCAAAAACAATTCATTTTATCATTTGGCTTGCGTCTATAGGCAAAATAAATAAATAAATTGGGGCACAGATACACAGGTGGTTAGAAAAGATGATAGGAAAACCTGTAGATTTTAAAGCTGAATTGTTTTTATTTGGTATAATATCAGGAAAAAAGTTGATAAGAAAAGTATGTATTTAACATTACATGTCTTAACAGCAAACCTTAATTCTTTTCAACTTGCCAATGAACTGGAAGGAGGGAAATGGCATGCCGAGAAGGTATGCAGAGATTGTGAGAGCCTGGAAACTATCAAGGTCACTGCTGCAGGTGCTAGGGAAAGAGATGGGCTGTTCCCATAACAAACAGACGTCTCATAATTGGATAATGTGATCACACAGGGGAAGGGAGAAGAGGAAGCTATTGTTTAACAAGGCGAGCCTTTTGCGCGGGAAAACCAGAGATGGCTTTGTTTCTTTAGTACCCAAATGGCGTATCCAATAAAGTGTTCCTTTTGGGATTTCTCTCAATTCCTGACAAATAGATGGCGAAAAAATGGAGGTAGTGACAGATTTTATTTTCCTGGGATCACCGCAGATGGGGACTGCAGCCAAGAAATTAAAAGACACTTGCTCCTGGGGAAAAAAGCGATGGCAAATCTAGTCAGAATACTTAAAAAAGCAGAGACATCACCCTGCCAACAAAAGTACGTATAGTCAAGGCTATGGTTTTCCCAGTTGCAATGTATGGCTGTGAAAGTTGCATCATAAGGAAGGCTGAGTGCCAAAGAATGGAGGATTTTGAACTCTGGTGCTGGAGAAGACTCCTGCGAGTACCTTGGACTGCAAGGCCATCCAGCTGGTCAGTCCTGAGGAGATCAACCCTGACCGCTCTTTGGAAGGCCAGATCCTGAAGATGAAACTCAAAGACTTTGGCCATACCATGAGAAGGAAGGACTTGCTGGAGAAGAGCCTAATCCTGGGAATGATGGAGGGCAAAAGAAGAAGGGGACGGCGGAGAAGGAGGGGGCTGTATGGAGACACTGAAGCAGTCGGCGTGAGCTTAAATGGACTCTAGAAGATGGTAGATGACAGGAAAGCCTGGAGGAACGTTGACAGAGTCAGAGTTGACTTTGCAACAACAACAATTTGGGATTTCAAAGCTCTCCAGAGTGTTTGCTTAATTTGGGTTCATAAGTTGGACGGTTGACACAGAGGCCCTTTCAGTATCATATGTAATTCTGTTCAATTTTGACCAGCAGAGCAAGGCAGGTGAAAACCAAGTGGTTTGGTAGAGGGAATCGGTAATGGTCAGACGACAAGAAGGAAGTCTGGATGATCCCTCTCTCTTAAACTGGGTAGGTATTTAATCCAATTTAGTTTAGTTTCAGGTGACAAAACTTCTTCTCCTGGCCTTTTATTCTGGAGTCCAGAGACTGCTTTCTTTCAAACAGCTCCGGAGGACCAAAAAGAAAAAAAAGAAAAGCAAAACTAATTTATATCCTGAGTTGGAAGACTGAAACATGCATGATTTCCCCAGTGCTGCCATTGTTTTCATGTTTTCAATTCATGTAAGACATACCAAAACAATGATGGATATCTCCTCACAAGTGGAAGACAATCCTAGATAATGCAGGGTGTTGAGGGAAGAGTTGAGTTTCAAAAGGTTGAATGGAAAAGCAGCCCAGATTTTACTTAGAAGGCCAGCTGTCAGGTCCAAAGCAGAGGTGGTTTTCAGCAGGTTCTGACCAGTTCTGGAGAACCGGTAGCACAAATTTTGAGTAGTTTGGAGAACTAGCAAATCCCACCTCTGTCTGGCCCCACCCCCATCTATTCTCCGCCTCCTGAGTCCCAGCTGATCGACTGGGTCTTCTTTGGTTGCCCTGCGCAGGAGAACGGAGCTGGAAAGCAGGTTAGTGGGGCGGCACAAAACAAAATGATCGAACACCAGTTGAATCCCACCCCTGCCATCCATCCATCCATCATACACAGTGGTTAGAGTGGAGTACTGCAGGCTACTTCTGCTGCCTGCTTGCAATTTGGCAGTTCAAATCTCACCAGGCTCAACGTTGACTCAGCCTTCCCTCCTTCCGAGGTGGGTAAAAGGAGGACCCAGATTGTTGGAGGCAAGAGGCTGACTCTGTAAGCCACTTAGAGAGGGCTGGAAAGCACTGTGAAGCAGCATATAAGTCTAAGTGCTATTGCTATTGTTACCCTGCCATTCACATTTGGAGCACTCTGACCCCAATCCAGAAAACCTAAGAAGGCAAAGATGGTACTTGCTGCTTACAGGTAGTCCTCAAACCTACGACCACAATCAAGAGCAAGATTTCCATTGCGAAGCAAGGCAGTGGTTAAATGAGCTGCGCCCCATTTTATGACCTTTTTTTGCCACAGTTGTTAAGCACATTGCTACACTTGTTTAAGAGTATCCTGCAGTTGTTTAAGCCAATTCAGCTTCCTCTGTTAAGTTTGCTGGTCAGAAGCTTTCCAGCTGGGGAGCTCATGATTGTGCAACTGGTGATCACATGACATAAATATGGACTAGGTGCCAAAGCACCCCAAATGTTGATCATGTGGGATGCTGAGAGATGGCAGTAAGAGAAAAAATTGGTCATAAATCACTTTTCTCAGGGCCGTTTTAACTTTGAACGGCTGCTAAACAATCAAGCCAAGAACAACCTGTACAGACACTGAAACTCAAGTGAAAAAAAATCCAAATTAGGCTAAATTTGACCATTTGTTTGGGCTCACCCCCCCTCCTCTTTTTCAGAGGGTTACCCCTAGCTGGCATCCAAACTACCAGGGCCAGGGGTGGGATTCTACCAGTTCGCACCTGTTCGCTAGAACCGGTTGTTCTAAGCAGTTCGGAGAACCAGTTGTTAGAAGAAATTACTGGCCTAATCCTGTAAGGAAAGCAGGAAGGAAACATTCTGGGGTTGCTTACAGAAACTGCCTCTCTGTTAACCCTTATTACATTCTTGCCAGGACTAGACTTCATGTCTCAGGAATTTCTCTGGAGTTTTTTTCCCCTCCTTTGCTGGTACTTTGCTTATGTGGAGTGACCATTCAAAGTTACAATGGCACTGAAAAACATGACTTATGACCATTTTTCACACTTACGACTGTTGCAAAATCCCCACAGTCATGAGAGGCCAGGCAAGGGGATGCGTGCCTCGATGTGAGTGATATTGAGTTGGCCACACCCAGCCAGTCATATGACCACCAAGACATGCCCACCACCTAAGCCATGTCCACAAAACCGGGTTGTTAAAAAATTTGAATCCCACCCCTGACCAGGGCCACTTAGCAGAGAGACAGAAAGAGAAAAAAACCTTCCCCGTTTTTGTTCTGCTGTTTCCTTCTCTCCCCACTTCACCATATTTCGGCCCCTGTGCCTTTCCTCCAAGAATACAGTTTGCAACTCTAGTTATATCACCCTGGAGACCAGCTAAACAAATCTCTCAGAGTTAATTCAATGGATATTCTGCAGATTGACTGGATGCTAAACAGGGGAAGAAGGGGGAAGGGAAGAAAACCTGTGTGTGTGTCTGTGTACAAGAGCTGAATTTTTCAAGGTTTCTCATGAATCTCTGCTTTTCCTTTTATTTGCAGGGCTCTAAGAAAAAAAACCCAGAAAACGCAAGATTGTACTCACAAGTGTGGGGAATTCTGTTTCAGAAAAAAAGGAGTCATATTAGAATTCATTTTATTAACAAAAGGCCTCTGAGGCCTCTTCTGTGCTTTGTTCAGAGAGAACAGATATTCTGAAAGAGTCAAGAAAGCTCAGAGGTCTTTTATTAAGCTGTAATATTTTGGGGGAGGGGAGGGAATCGCTATAGCAGCATTTTTCAACCTTAGCAACTTAAAGATGTGTGGACTTCAACTCCCAGAATCCCCCAGCCCACACGCTACCTGGGGAATTCTGGGAGTTGAAATCCATAGGTCTGAACATTACAGAAGTTGAGAAGCTGCACTGCTCTGTAGTGCTTTGCAGCCCTCTCTAAGAGGTTTATAGCAGGGGTCCCCCAATCTCTGGGCTGCACACTGGCACCGGTCCATAGCACACCGGGCTGCACAAATGAGCGAAAACCTCATCCGTGCACATGCGGGATGTAGATGTTGTGGCCCGCTGGTGGCCAGCGGAGCTGGCGGCAGACTCGGACAGTGAGGAGGTTGGGGAGGAACATGGACAGTCCTGGAGTCTGGGGAAGGCTCTGACGAGGGCTCTGCATCAGAGGCAGAGATGGGCCCAGGGCTGTCCAACAGTTATCAGCTGCCTTTGGAGTCAGAGATCAGTGAGGAAGAAGAATAACTGGAGCCTGTCCCTGATGTGTGCCTGCGCAGAGCTGCCAGGAGAAGGGAACAGTTAAGGAACAAGGGTCGACTCAGAAGTAAAAGCACAGGTGGACGATGAATGGCCCCTCCCATAGGGAATAAAGAGGAGCGAAAGGGGAGTGGTGTTCGCGGGAGACAATTAGTTTATTTAATTAGTGTGAAGATTTGTTCATGACTCCTTGCCAAGTATTTTCTGCTACAGCCATTGTGCTTGGGAGCTATCGGCCTGACAGTCTCCAAGTCTGATAAAGGTCTGTGATTGTAAATCACTCTTGAAAGACTGTTTGACGGGACTTTGCTGGATGTGAATGAGAAGAATTCACCTTAGCCTAAATAAAAAGGGGTTTTGTCGGGATGAGGAGTCTGCTTCGTGATTTTGTGGAGCCTAGGTCAGAACACACTGCGACCGTCATAAATATGAGCCAAGCATCTGAATTTTGATCATGTGACCATGGGGGTGCTACAATGGTCATAAGTGTGAAAAACAATAAGTCGCTTTTTTCAGTGCCGTTGTAGGTTTGAATTTCAAAAGTTTGTGGTAATTTTTTTTTTAAAAAAAATCTATACTAACTTACTTGCTTTATTTGAAAAATTCAAAAAGATTTTTACTCTTTGAGTTACTAAATGAACAGATATAAACTGAGATCTGCCTGTACTCAGTTTGGATGATAGGATTTTTTTTTTTCTCTGACCACCCAGATTATTTATGTAGAGGTTTAAGGAGGTGAGTTGTCTTAGTCCAGGGTGGCATTCGATGAAGTGAGCTTCAACTCCCAAAAGCTTTTAACTTTTAATAGTGTCATCAAGGAAAGGTCCTACCAGATCTCTCCTGGTTATATGTAGAGGTAGTCAAGGTTTCCGGATCTATGATCACAGAGGGAATAAAGAGGACCGAAAGGGGAGTGGTGTTTGCAGGAGACTATTAGTTCATCTAAGTAGTATGAAGATTTGTTCATGACTCCTTGCCAAGTATTTTCTTGTATAGTGTTGCTCTTGAAAGCTATTGGCCTGGCAACTCTCCAAGCCTGATAAGGTCTGTGGTTGTAAATCACTCCTGAAAGACCATTTACCAGGACTTTGCTGGATGTGAATGATAGGAATTTACATTAAAAAGGGTTTTTGTCAGGATGAGATTCGTGACAAAAATCTGCTTCGTGATTTTGTGAAGCCTAGGTCAGAACAGCAGGCAACACGTGAAACCACACTCCCTCTGGTCCACGGAAAAACCTCTCTCCACGCAACTGGAGGGGACCCGGGTTTTCTAACCCCCGAAGACCAAATGTCTCAGTCGTATGTAAACTATAAGACAAGACACTGCTAAAGCTCAACAACCATGCCACCCACAAAAATAGGTCATTAAAACAAGGGCAATTCACTTAACAATCGCCTTGCTTAACAATGTTCATAAGTCCAGGACTATCTTTACACCAGAAACACCACTTCAAAAAAGAAAGAAAGAAAGAAAGAAAAGAAAGAAAGAAAGAAAGAAAAAGAAAGAAAGAAAGAAAGAAAGAAAATCACAATGAGGTGTGTTTTTTATTGGTGAGACCGATCTATCAGTATGCTACGTCCCATAATTGGGTAGATCAGGTTGCCCTGATGATAGACAGATCTCACCCGGAAAAAAACATTTAATTTCCCTCCTAGTATAGCCAACAAAGCAAGGAGAGCCCGTGGCTTAGAAGTTAATACACCTACCTAATATGTAAGCAGCCCGGGTTTGAATCCCAGAAGGGTTTGAGTTAGCTGATGAGAGCTAAATAGCTTGAAATAGATCTGTAGTAGTCTCCCTTTATTTCTTTGTCAGTAAACATAAATTCATCACAATGAGGTGATTTGATTCTTTACAATGATTCCCCCAGGAAAGCTCTGAAACCTGGAAAGTGAATTTGATATTGAGATATAGACGTCTTGGGATAGTGATGGCAGTTGGAACTCAAGAGTGTCCCCGGAGAACCAATTTTCCATCTATAGCCCATTACACTTCGCTCAGCTTTCAGTTTAGCTCATAATTATGGTGCCTTAATTGATTGCCCCATTCTTCTTGCTACAACAGAACTCTGCTGCCTGGGCTGCAATGTAGAAATAATTTATCCAAGCGCCTTTTAAGTTGGCAGTAAGAACAGGATAATGCCAAATAGTTCACGCTGGATGCTTTTATTTTGATCCATCTTCCTTGTAAAATTTCAGAGGGGGAAAACCACATCTCCGTGGAGACTTGGTAGAGGCTCTGCTTCCCTTCTGGATGGACTTGGCAACCCAGCCTCCATAAGAAGGAATTGCTGGGACCCCAATGGGGTGGTTTTTATCAGTCAGTGGCAACAATCTCAGCAAGTCGTTTCGTGCTGAGCCTTTCCAGATCCATTTTGGCGATGTCAAGAGTCGATGGTCCCCAAACCACAAGCAGAGAAAGTGTAAGCTGTATCTACTCATTCTCAACCTTGCAGATTTTTGCAAAGTTTTTTTTTTTTTTTTTTTGGGGTGGGGGAATAAGGAGTGCNTTTTTTTTTTTTTTTTTTTTAGGGGTGGGGGAATAAGGAGTGCCGTTTTGCAGAATGAAAGTCCCAAAGGCTAACCAGAAAGTTTACAATTGAAGATAGGAAGGAAGGAAAGGAGGGAAGAAGGAAGGAAGGGAAGGAAAGGAAAGGAAAGGAAAGGAAAAAGGAAAGGAAAGGGAAGGAAGGAAAGAAAAGGGAAAAGGAAAGGAAGGAAGGAATTCAAGGAAGGAGAAATGAGGGAGGGAGGGAGGAAGGAAGGTGCTCACTGCACCTGTTCAATTTGGCTATTACAGATGGTTTGGTTGGATGCTAAGAAAAAAATCACTAATAGTCACTATTGCCAGGAAGTGCTTTCTGGGTAATTACACAGTTTGTCAATCAAATAATAACTACTTTTTAAAATTCTTTTCTTGTGCTAGTTCAACATGACAACCTAAAGTTAACTCAGCAAGTTAAATCCTGGTTTTCAGAACGAACCCCAATGCCTGGATTCATATACAGTTTCTTACGATTACCTTTGCTTAGACAACCTCCAGGGTAGACATCAACCCCCCCAAATGTTCAGAATTCTGGGTCCCTACACCAGAATGTCCACAATGTGGAAAAGTAAACCAGCCACTACAACCAGGTGTTTTCAACAGACGGTGGGAAGCACGCTGACTGAGGAATTCTGGGAGTTGAAGTCCACACATCTCAAAGTTGCTAAGATAGAGGTAGAGGAACACATGTTGGAATGATGTCATAAATTAATTTCATAAACGCCCACTCACTACCCTTACATTCTGCTTTTACTTTGTAGGACTACATACAAACCTAATGGCAAAGCATGCTAGATCAGGCTAAAGTGAGTTGGTTAGCTTATGACTAGCATCTACTGGAAACCTGGCCGTTTTCTCAGCATGCTGTGTGAACCAGGCCAGTCATGAAGTCATTTGATTGTTAACCCAAGAAGGGCGATTTGTAGCTCAGGGTTGAACTCAACACTGATGATGTTACCTAGTTCGGTAATGAAACGTCTGCCAGAAAACAAGAAAAGTGGTTGTTTTTTTAAAAAATGGCTTTAAAGTGATGTAGGAACCTTGATATATTCTTTCCCCTGCCTCTTTTAAGTGACAGAGCAACACAACGAAATCCGATAGACCAGGGGTCTTCAAACAACTGTCGAAATTCTGAACACCTGAAGTTGAGGGTCTTAACGAGGAGGTCAGTACAATCGAGTCCTTAACTGGGAGTCCAGCTGAAGCGGGAAGAACCTATGGACAACGATGACCAGTCCCCGGATCCTTATGACAGCGAGGACGAGGGTGAAAATGACCCAATGGTGAGTGGACCAATTCCTCCTTTCGTCTTCCCAATACTGCTTAGGGCCCCCAAAACAGGGAATAAAAGGAGCTTTCCAAGCCCTAGTAGTGTCAGGCTGGACCAGATGCCTGACCAACCTAACCACAGTCCTAAAACTGGGGATCAGAGTGAAAAAGCTAGTTCATCCAATCCATTTCAAACAAGTAGATGGCTCCCTGCTGGGAGGAGCCTCCGCCGCTCATTTAACCGAACCGGTGAGACTAGAGCTAGTGGAACACTGGGAAACAATTTGATTTGTAGTGGCTTGCAAAATGACAGATGCAGTCATACTGGGACTTTCCTGGCTAGACGAGGAAAGTCCCTGAAGACACTCGCGCTAGATAGAAATGCCACATCCTGGACATAAATTGTTTCAACTCCTTCCCTCAAAACGACGCTATAGGGCACTGCACACCAGAACAACTAGATACAAGGACAGTCCTCCCCCCCAAATGTCATCACTCAGCTACAAATAATTCCCTCCACACTGCCCAACTATTTACAAAGTCTGCATTACTATTACTATTAATCCTCCCATCCTTCCTTTCACCCATCTCCTCTCATTTATGACTGTAACTTTGTCGCTTGTATCCTTATGATCTATATGGACTGTTTCCTGGTATGATTTGATTGCTTCTTGTACCCTATGACTATCATTAAGTGTTGTACCTGATGATTCTTGACTCTTGATGAATGTCTCTTTTTCTTTGATGTACACTGAGAGCATTTGCACCAAAGATTCCTTGTGTGTCCCAACACACTTGGCCAATAAAGAATTTTATTCTGTTCTATATTCACCCATGCTCAATCTGTATTCTGAAGGAACCCACATGTGGTGGGGCACAAGACACTGACCCACACACGAAGCAAATAGGAAATATTTATTTGCATGTCAGGCCAGGAAAAACCCAACTCTGATCAAACTTTTGCTTTAAAAAACAAACAAACAAACAAACAGACAAAAAAAACGGTTAAGCAGATTGTCTGAATCTTGCCTTTCACTGGTCTGGGGTCATTATCCCATTCTGGCTTCTCCTTCCAGTTTTTGTCATCCATCCAACACCACCCCTCCCCTCTGCTCCTTCTAATCGAAAGGACCTTGGTGGAAGAAGGCTTAAAGGTGCGAGGAAGAGACTTAGAGGCGCCGCCCCAGCCCCCTCTCCCTCTCCCTCTCCCACCCCACCCCCATCAGATTGCCTCTGGCTCTTACTCCAATCTCGGCTGGTTTCCTTCTCCATCGGCAGGACATGTGCGCGCAGAACACACACACACACACACACACACACACACAAACGCACAGACGCACGCGCTTAGTTGGAAGGGGGAAGCAGAAGAAGAGACCCACGCTCTGCTCCCGACTCCCCTGCAGGTCTTTTTTGGAGAAGCTGCAGCAACCCAAGTCTCCTCCCCTCCTCCTTGCAGGGAAGGGAGGAGGGGGGGGCGCGCGTCTCCTAGCAAGAGAGTTTTCCCCGCTGGAGAACTTGGCCAGCGCTCTGGCGGAGAGGGGTGTGGGGCGGGGATGGTGGCGGCGGAGGAGGAGCGGGGACCCTGAAGGGAGAAGGAAGAGAGAAGGGACTTGACTTTAATTTTTTCTCCTCCTCCTCCTCGCCCCATTCGCTTTCCCTCCTGCAAATCCTGCAAAAAAAAAAAAAACCCTTCTGTTTCCAACCTCCTTCCCTTCTCTCCCCCTCCCTTCTCCGTCTCGCGTTGGCGTCTTTTGACCCCCACCCTTTGCCTTTCTCCGACGGGCGTGAGTCCCCCCACCCACCCAGTTGCCCCCCTTCTCCCTCCCCCGCCCGACTCTTGCCGCTCCTGCTCCTCCCCCTCCCCCCCTCCTTCTTTTGGCCATTCATTCACTCTCGGGTGCCTCTCCACCACTCCACAAGTGCCGCCGCTCACACTTCCCCTCCCCAGCTTTGGAAGCGGTGAGCAGGTGGAAAGAGGCGAGGAGGAGGAGGAGGAGGAGGGGGGGTCTGGCGGGGGGGAGGAGGAGGAAGAGGAGGAGGAGGGGTACCCCGCCCCCCAAACCCGCATGCTCGGCAGAGGCGGCCCTGCCAGGCTGTGCGGAAGCTGTCCCGCGTGCTGAAACCCCGGAGCTGTCCGCGGTGCTGAAACGCAGCCTTCGCTGCCAACGCGCGGGAGAAGAGCGGAAGAGGGCACCAGCGGGGCCTGCCCAAGAGAGAAGACCCCCTTTATGTACAATCCTTGGCGCAGCGCCGGAGCGTCGGGAGCCTTGAATTGCGGCGGCGGCGCAGCGGCAGGGAAAGCAACCGTCAGGTGTTCCCGGGGGTTGCGCTGCGACAGGATGAAGGGCTTCCTCCGTCTGGTTTTGGGCTACTTGGCAGCAGACCTCCTCCCACCGCTCCTGTGCCGGGCGCAGGAGAAAGTCGGGCAACACCTGGGCAGCATCGTGATGCTGTTCGATTCCGGCGGGAACCACAGCCGAGCTGGTGAGCCGCCACCCGCCGACGCCTCGGAGCCGCCTCCCAGCCCGGAGGCATGCCGGGGCTACTTTGATGTGATGGGCCAGTGGGACGAGGCTTTCAACTGCAGCGTCCGCGGTTACCCGTTTTGCTGTGGCACGTGCGGCTTCCGTTTCTGCTGCCAGGATCAGAAGAGGCGGCTGGACCAGGATGTCTGCACCAACTATATCAAACCCCCCTGGCTGAACGGGCGCAAGATGACCAACCGGCCCATGGACCCATCNCCAGGATCAGAAGAGGCGGCTGGACCAGGATGTCTGCACCAACTATATCAAGCCCCCCTGGCTGAACGGGCGCAAGATGACCAACCGGCCCATGGACCCATCCCACGACCCCACCCGTGACAAGACCAACCTCATCGTCTACATCATCTGTGGGGTGGTTGCTGTCATGGTGTTGGTGGGTATCTTCACCAAACTGGGGCTGGAGAAAGCACACCGGCCCCAGCGGGAACACATGTCCAGGTAAGCTTAGCCCCTTCCCTCCTCCTGCCTCTCTGGGATCTTCCCCTCCCCTCCCCAATTCACTCCACCTCCTCCCACCCCATGCCATGTGATGCCATATGCCACTGCCGCAGGCCTGGTCTACTATTTTAGCCTTGTGGGGAAAGGAGGAACTCCCAGCCTAATAGGGGTGAGCATCTTCTCTTGGAGTGTGTGTGTGTGTGTGTGAATAGAAGCATGTCCCCTCCTTCAGTTTTGGAAAAGGGGGAGAGGGGTCTCTGTAGGGGCAATCAATCTGCACTTCTTGTGCAATAGTGGCCCAAGAGCTCCTCCAGAATGAAGAGACAGGAAAGAAAGTCACATGTGCACAGAGGCACTTGCAGATGTTGGAGAAGCAGCAGCAGTGGAAACCATTAAGGATGTTGGGTCAATGTAGCCAGAACCACAGCAAGATTTCCCCCCTTTTCATCTGTTGGGACTCTGGTGGATGCGTATAAGGGGAAAAAATCCTCTGTAGGGAACAAATCAACAATATACCCATCCACCATACACTCACACATGTCTGCAGGCACACTCCCCTTTATCATCTTGCTACTTTGGCTCAGAAAGAATGGTGGCCTTCCCTCTTAATTCCCAGCTACCTCTCCTTTGAATCCAGAGTTCACCAAAAGCAGAGATATATACCCTACCATGGAACCCATTTGATCAATTAACCATACCATTCCAGGTGGTCCAACTACAACTCACAGAAACCCGCCCTGGAGATACAAACTTGTACATGAGCTTGGTCCCCACTGTAGAGATAGTGATGCTTCTTAGCATGATAACATCTCTCTCTCACACACACATTCTGCTGTCTGATGAGAACAGGCACTGGATGAAAAGCAGTGTGTGGATGCGTTTGTGGTGCACAGGTTGATTTCAGAGCTATACCCACTGAGTATATGGCTGGCTTACTTCAAACCTACACCCCCTTCTCATTGCCAAACAATGCTGCTGGGTTTGAGCTGTTTGCAAGTCCAATCATTTCAGAGGCCAGGCTATTTGGGCCTGTTGCCTCTTCTTGAAATTCCACCCATCGGCCTCCCCACCCAATTTTCCCCTGCTACCCGCCGCCAGTGATGGCAACAAGAGGGACTCAAAATTGCAATTCATTTGTCAAGTTGTGGGGGTCTGTCTGATTCATTATGCTAATCCCCAACACATGAAAGCAAAACAGATGGGGAGAGACATTTTGTAGATCAAATAAAAACAATTAAAAGCAAAAATAGGAGGAGGAGGAGGGAGAGAGAAGCCAAGCAAATCGCTTCGTTGGAGGCTTAAGAGAAGCCAAGAATCTGGATGCTTTGTGGTGAATGTTCCCATTGACCATTGGGTTGGGTAATGGGGGTGAGAACTGTAGCCCCTAATCAGGTGGCTTTTCTGCACTCCTTCAGATGGACATCAGCTTATGGAAGAAGTTCTCAGGAGGAACAATGGCACCACCAGGAAATGTTTTTTTTAAGAGGTTCAGCTGAAGTGAGTGATGGCTGGTCTAGGTTCTTCATCTTTGGTCTATCTCCTGTCCCATTCTCTCTCTCTCTCTCTCTCTCCTTCCCTCCCTCCCCCTCCCTCCCTCTCTCCCTCTTCTTCTTCATTCCCCCAACACCCAGGATGGACTAAACACCTGGAGTACCTTTCCAACTCAGGATCTTGCTGTTTGCTTTGTGATTAACATCTTCTCCCTGCATTCAGGCACCCAAAATAGTTCTCAGAATGCATCACCCATTCCTTTCACTAGCAATTATTTGCTATTTATAAACTGGCTGATGGGCGATCATTTTTTTACTACCAAGGAGAAAGCCTCGTGCAAGCATTGGTAGAGACCCCAAAGCTCCTGTGACCTTCTCTTAGGTTCACTTATGGGGGAAAGTGGGGAGAGAGAATGAGAGAAACTCTGTTGAAGGTGAGGAATCTAATCCATTAAATCCAAGGCCAAGAAAGTTCGAAGGATGCCTTTCTGTCTTCTGCTTTTTGAAAAGATTGGGAAAGATCCTTCCCTTTCCCCTATTCAGATCTCTGTTTCTGTAGTCTCTATATTATATCAGTAGAAGGTATAATGCACGACACCCATGTCGATGTACCATGTTATAGCTGAAAGGAGAAAGAATTGGAACTGATCTGAGATTCTGTGCAGTGAAACAAGGCTCCAGTTTTGATTGCTTCTCTGTTGTCCCTTCTGCTTACTTCCCTCTTCCTTTCCTAAAAATCCAACTTCTCCAGCAGGAGCAAACTGAACATTCTTCCACTTTTTTTTTCTTTCTCCATCATTGTAAAACATTATTTGCCTATATCCACTGCTGGTTGTTTCCAAAAGCTTGCGTTTAGAAAATAATTTCCTTGTGAGACTAGCGGAGTTGGTTTGTGTGCTTCTGCGTACAATCCTTGCTGAGGACTAAAGGAATGAATGGAAGCTACGATGACCCAAACACGTTAAATCAGCCGTGGAAAGCTTCGTGGGGTCTGTTTTATGATTACTACACTACCATCCTGAGTTCAATCAAGTTGAGTAGAGTTGAGTTTACTTTATTATCATTGCACCTCACACAATGAAATTAAATACCATCTTCAGTGTATATTATGGCTATGAAAATAAACACAAACACACATCCTTCACATTCTGTACAATTTGAATTGAAAACCCCTGATATTGCATTAATATTGCATTATATAGTAGTATTCAATAGAGTTACTGCCCTGGGATAGAAGCTGTTTTCAGCCTATTTGTCCTTGTTTTTATTATTCTGTACCGTCTGCCAGATGGAAATAGTTAAAAAAAAAAAAAAAGGTGCCCAGGATGAGATGGATCTTTGAGAATGTTTTGAACTTTCTTAAGGCAGCAGGAGCAAAAAAGCTCTTCCAAAGAGGGGAGAGGGAAACCCATGATCCTCTGGGCAATGACATTAACCCTCTGGAGTACCTTATAATCTGCCTTATAATATAATATCTGAGTATATTATATGCAACATCTATCGAGATTCTCCGTCATCCAAGTCATGATTGTTCCAAAGGTGCTTTTTTTTTTTTCAAGAGGCAACTGGACTTTTGTGTTTTTCTTTGAAGACATTTCGCTTCTCACCCAAGAAGCTTCTTCAGTTGTGACTGGATGGTGGGGAACAGAAGGGTTTTTATAAGCAAGAATGAACTCGTTCTGGACAGAATATCTTTAAGACTATACCGGGGTCAGGAATTTCTTCAGTTGCTCCAAAATGTATTTTACTCCTAATTTTTTTCACACACCCAAATCTCTCCTGGTTATTCCAAGCTCACTTCCTTCAGGTGTGCACGGAGGGGAGATTTCTATTGGAATCTGAGATTCCTGTTGATCTAAGTTTGCCAGAGATCTGACAGCAGATCTTGATTGGTCTTTGACCCACCCTTGCTCTAAACCTCCTCCTTACCAGGAGACTGGCCATTTGTAATGGAGACAGTCTCCCCTCTGATTTCTGGAGCGATTCCTAAGGGTACATAACGGAGTTTGTGAATGTGGGCATCTCTTTAACCCGAATGAGTTGTGAGCAAGTCTAGACTGGTGTATCCTCACATTCCATCTCAACACTATCCAGTTAAAGAGTCCACAGGCCGAGGTGTTGAGAAGATGATAGTGGCCAAAATAGTGTAGGATTTCACGCCATTTGCAGGGGGTTGGACTAGAAGACCTCCAAGGTCCTTTCCAATCCTATTATTCTATGTTCCCAAATGGACAAACCAGAACAGAACACAACAACAGAGTTGGAAGGTCTATTCCAACTCTGTTATTCTGTTCTGTTGTTGCAGAAGCAGATGTTGAGTTCCTTGTTGGGTGACTAAGGTAGTCCATATTGAAACCATCTTATAGTTCCTTGGCCTCTCTAACAGCCAGACATCTTTCCATGACAGTTTCACATTCTCATGGTGTCCAAAAAGGTTACAAGACTGCATCATTCATGTAACCTATTTTATCTGGTTATTGAATTAATCCTCTTTCTGGGTTGCCACTACAGATGTGCTAAAATACATCCTAACTTCACCAGATGAAAAAGGGTTCACACGTTAAGCACTCTTTCCCTCAGTAAATGTGTATGTGGTATACGTGTTTGTTTGCATATGGAGACATGTATGTGTTTCTCTCCACCATCTATCTAGCCAAATCAAGGTTAACACACACCAAGCCTAGCATGGAGAAAAAAAAATCAAGGCTTTATCTGACCTGGTTAAGCCATTAAGTGAGCACAGTTGAAAGATAATCATTTTAGGCTGAAAAAGGGCAATTTATACATCTCTATCTGCCTTTTTTTTCTTATTTATTGAAGTTATTTAACAGCTTTTGCATTGATCGAAGCTTAAATGCCTTGCTTGTGTTAAAAACATTGTAGCAGAGGTGTTGCATGGCACTTACCTGAAATAAATCATTTTTCTTTTCCAGTTTGCGAATTTTAAGGATAGTATAATTTTTTTCTAAATAAAAATGGCTTCAAGAAATGAAGTGTTTGATTCCCCCTTGAGGCCTGCCTCCATCCAAGTTAGCTTTTTAGACCCAAAGATCTAGAAATCTAGAACTGCTGGTATTTTGAAAGGGTGTGAAAACTAGATCTTTAGGAGAACCTATGGAAATAGAAGAGAAGATTAATTGTTCTGTGGACATGTGGCATCATGGAGCAATAGTTGAGATTGTTGGCATTTTGTTTCTTCTTGTTTTCTGCTTCATTGCTTATTTTCAACTTTAATTAGACCATTGGGGATTTGTGGTATATTCTATTTGGTGTGGTTAGACATCAGGCTAGAACCCGGGAGACGATGAATTCTAGGTCACAAAACCAGTTGGGTGACACTTGGGCTAGTCACTCTCAATAAACTATTCCAAGAAAAAAACAACCCAACAACAACAACAATCCTCAACAACTAAGCAAACTGCAGAGTGTAGTCTAGGCAATGACCAGGAGTCAACATAGACTCAAAGATACAAAACAGCGATGAAAACAAAAACCAAAAGATGCACAGGGTTGACAAATTAGAGGGGCATAGAAACCCATGGAATCGATCTATTGGAAGGCCATTAGGGTCTTGCATAGAGTGCATGCTATTTGACCTCCTTAGCAAGCAGTGTGTTTAGCTCTTTAGATGGTTTCACATGACACACTCAACCAAATAAAGATGATTTAGGATGATTAAGCAACAAAGATAATTAGGGGACAGGAGGCTAAAACATATGAAGAATTGTTGCTGGAATTGGGTGTGTCCAGTTTGATGAAGAGAAGGACTAGGGGAGACAAAGACATAGAATAACAGAGTTGGAAGGAACCTTGGAGGTCATCTAGTCCAACCCCCTGCTCCAGCAGGAGAGTCTCTTCTAAATATTAGCCTCTACCTAGGATAGTATAGTTCCAGTATTTGAGGGGTTGCCAGAAAGAAGAGGGAGTCAAGCTATTCTCCAAAGCAGGGGTTTCCAACCTTGACAACTTTAAGACTTGTGGATTTCAACTCTCAGAATTCTGGGAGTTGAATTCACAAGTCTTAAAGTTACCAAAGCTGGAGACCCCTGCTCCAAAGCACTTGAAGCAGGACAAGAAACAATTGGATGGAAACTAATCAAGGAGAGAAGCAACGTAGAACTAAGGAGAAAATTCCCAAGAGTGAGAACAAATTAATCAGTGGAATCCAGAAGTTATGGGCTCTCCATCACTGGAGGCTTTTAAGAAGAGACTGGACAACCATTTGTCTGAAGTGGTATATGGCTTCCTGCCTGAGCAGGAGTTTGGACTAGAAGACCTCCAGGAACCCTTCCAACTCTGTTATTCTGTATTCTGTAACCAGGTCAGATAAAACCTAGGAGATGCATTCACATCACAAGCTAAGCTTGAGAGCAATGTTCATCATAGGTGAGTTCCCTAGCTCACTAACTCCCGGCTTGGTAGAATGCCCTGAAGCCAACTCATTTGTCATCCAACTTATCAGGTGAAGTCAGAAAAATCAGTGCATGTAAAGATTTGATTAAATCCACCCATTGAAGGAAAAATGACAATTCCAGAAAAGAAATCTGAATTTTAAACCAGTGTGATTGAATTTGGACAACGAAGAAGCAGATCACAATACAATACAGGTTGTCCTCCACTTACAGCAGTTCGTTTCATGACAATGGGACTGAAAAAAGGGAACTTAGGACCTTGTTTCACACTTACAGCCATTGCATCATCCTCATGGTCACGTGATCAAAGTTTGGATGCTTGGCAATTGACTGGTATTTATGACAGTTGCAGTGTCCTAATTTCATGTGATCCCCTTTTGTGACTTTTTTGCAAGCAAAATCAACAGGGAAGCCACATTCGCTGAACAACCATGTTACTAACTTAACAACTGCAGTGATTCACTTAACAACCCTGGCAAGAAAGGTCATAAAATGGGACAAAACTCACTTAACAACTGTCTCGCTTAGCAAAAAAAATTTATGGGCTCCTTTGTGGTTGTAAGTTGAGGATTTCCTGTAATGGTTATAAGGTGCAGCTACCTATTTTTTATTACATGTAAGGAAAAAATACTTTCCATAACTGGTGAGAAAAATGATCAAATGGAACAAAATTCACTTAACAACTGTTTCATTTAGTAACACAGCTCAGTTGTGGTTGTACATTGAGAATTACTTGTAAAATATTTACAGACCCCTCACATCCTGGACATAAACTGCTTCAACTCCTTCCCTCAAAATGCACCAGAACAACTAGACACAAGGACAGTTTTTTCCCTGCATGCCATTCCTCTGCTAAACAAATAATTCCCTCAACACTGTTCAATTTTCTATTAATTCACTGTTCACTGTTAATCTTCTCATCACTCCTTATCACCCATCCCCTCCCACTTGTGATTGTATGACTGTAACTTTGTCACTTGTGTCCTTATGATTTATATTGATTGTTTCCCAGAATGATTTGATTGCTGATTGTACCCTGTGATTATTATTAAGTGTTGCACCTGATGATTCTTGACTCTTGACGAATGTATCTTTTCTTTTATGTTCACTGAGAGCATTTGCACCAAGACAAATTCCTTGTGTGTCCAATAAAGTATTCTATTGGCCAATAAAGAATTCTATTCTATTCCATTCCATTCTATTCTATTCTATTCTATTCTATTCTATTCTATTCTATTCTATTCTATTATATTATATTCCATTCTATTTCATTTCTATTTTATTCTATCCTATCCTATCCCATCCCATCCCATCCTATTCCATTCCATTCCTTCTATTTTTATTGACTGTTTCCTTGTATGATTTGATTGCTTATTGTACCTTATGACTATCATTAAGTATTGTACCTGATGATTCTTGACTCTTGACAAATGTATCTTTTCTTTTATGGACACGAGAGCATTTACACCAAGACAAATTCCTTGTGTTTCCAATCACACTTGGCCAATAAAGAATTCAATTCAATTCAATTCAATTCAATTCTATATTCACCCATGCTCAATCTGAATTCCAAACCTTCCAGATTTCTGAAAATCTTCAGTGATTAAATAATAGCAGATGCCCATCTATTATTTGCCCTCAGTTCAGTTCTGCAATCTTGTGCTGTTAGGTTAAACTAATTCTCTTTTCCTGGCACCTTCTCCTTGATTCTGTTTTGGCTCTTTTATATTTGGAGGCTTGAAGGTTGGAAAAAAGAAAGAGGAATTTTCTGGTCTGTTTCCCAGGCCTTCTTGACAGTGAAAAGTCTGGGTAAAGCTAGAATGATGGAAAGGCAAGCAGCAGCCCAAAAGAGAAGATCCAGAAACTAAATGAAAGTTTGAACAAAGCATACAACACAACATTAGTGTGTGGGGGAATTTGAAAAGAGTCTATAGAATTTTAAGGGAGAAATAGAAAATAAGAGAGCCAGCTTGGTGCAGCGGTTAAGGTATCAGATTAGAAACTGGGAGACTGTGAATTCTAACCTTGCAATGAGCAAGAAGCCATCTGGGTGACTTTAGACTAGTCGCTTTCTCTCAGCCTTAGGAAGGAGGCAATGGGAAACCTTCTGAAAAAAACTGGCTACGAAAAATGCAGGCTGTATCTGAGAATTGGACACAATGGAAGAGAAGGGGGTGGAGGATGGGGAAATTTGAAAACACAGGCAACAAATATGAAGAGGAAGCAGAAAAGGGCAAGATGATAATTACTCATCTATCGAGAGAAGGGTGGGAGATTTCATTCTGTTTTCTCTCTCTTTTTAATTCTTTTTTGTAACCTTTCTGTCTGCATGTTCATTTTACTGTATTGCAAAATTCTACACACATAAATATATGCAAGGAAGAAAATTAGAGAGATGGATGGGTGGATAGATGTGTGTGTGTGTGAGAGAGATATGAAGATAAAACAAAAATAGGTATTAGAGGACAAAACAATAAAAGCTTTTACCACAAGAAAGGAGAAACAGGTCTCTCTTCCCTCCTTTTTCTCTCTCTCTCTTTCTTTCTTTGTTTTCTTTTTATCTATCTATCTATCTATCTATCTATCTATCTATCTATCTATCTATCTATCTATCTATCCACCCATCCATATCTATCTATATACATATATTCTTAACTTTTCGCGGGTACTTACATGTATGGTATTCAGCTTTGTTTGGGTATTTTCAGACGAACACAATACAGAAGCCTGATGATGGCAGATGAGATTCTGCTGAAACGTTGCTACAACTTTAAAAGCACAACTATAATGATGTGGGAAAATACCCGAACAAAGCTGAATACCATACCATACACACACATATGTATGTATGTATGCCTGCCTGCCTGCCTGTCTGTCTGTCTGTCTATATGAACCCATGACTAACTCCAGTCCTAAATCAGAATACAACAGAGAGATCAAAAGGAATTTCAATCTCTTATCTTTGTGCTGAATTCATATGACCAATAAAACTAGATAACCTTTTGTTAGCCAGCAGTCCAAACCTAGGTAGTTAGCTTATGGTTGAGTGCTGTACAGTCCCTGGCAATGAGTAGAGACAAGGTTTGATTGATCACTGGGCCACAAGTGAAAGCACTGGAGAAAATAGGCCTTATCCACAGCCAAGAGAACCCAGATCCATCTAAGAAATCAGAGGGGTATTTTCCCCCCTCTAACTAAATATGTTTCATTGTTTTAAGCTGAGCTGTGGGCAAGACCATTGTGAAATCAGTTCTCAGAGTCTTCTCGTGCAAAGAGCTGCTTGCTGGAAGATGGTTTGATTTCTTCCAGAGTTTGCTGGATGCTCTGTGTGTGTGTGTGTGTGTGTGTGTGTGTGTGTGTATGTGTGAATTCTCAGGCTTTGTTCAGATTTGTGCTTTTTGTTAAAGGCTGCAGCCACAACTGGCCTTGGCTAAGCCTCCTGCATCTTTCTTCCCCGTTGTGATTCCATGTTCTGTTTCCAAGCAGCCAGCTGGTACCAACTGTTGGGGTGCACCTGCTCATGCCATAGTTACTAGTACATGGAGATGTATTCTAGGGTGTTTTTACTGTGCTCAGATGCTTCTTTTTTGGGGGGGAGGGGGAAGCACTGAAAGTCAGTGATCATATATTTTGTGGAGGCCCCTTGATTCCTGATGTAGCCTTGCTGGACTATGAATGGAGAATGTCAGATGCAAAGAATCAGGACCATATAGTAGGTTCCAGTTAGCTGATCTACTGCTCATGCCTCTAGTTAAGAATCTAGTTAATTGGTGATCAGCACTAAATGTGGGCTAAATAGGAATCAATAAAATTCAAGAGGGGGTTGGACTTAGACCATTTGTGGGAACATAACTACTCTAGGCTGATTGCCCTCTTGACTCCACCCTCACGCTCTGTCGCTCCTTCTCCTACAAAGAGGGACTCATAGTTGTACCCAAACTCACCCAACTGCCTTTCATGGTTAAAGTGGAACTAGAACGCACAATCTCTTGGTGATTGGCCAAAGTCACCCAGCCAACTTTTGTGCCTAGGGTGGGACTAGAACTCACAGTTTTCTGATGATTGACTCAAAGTCACCCAGCCAGCTTTCATGCCTTAAGTGAGTCTAGAACTCACATGAGAGAAGATACGAGCTCCATGAGTGTAGTTTAAAGAAGAATAAAATCATATATCAAATGTTTGAGCTAGGTTGAAAGTTGAGATATTGAAAAGCCATGTTGACATTCACACCGGCTCAGAGTTAACTCAGCCTTCCATCCTTCTGAGGTGGGTAAAATGAAGACCCAGATTGTTGGGGGCAACAGGCTGACTCTGTAAACTGCTTAGAGAGGGCTGGAAATCACTGTGAAGTGGTATATAAGTCTAAGAGCTATTGCTATTACTAAAGGAATTCCTGAGAATTTTACTTCGCAGATTGAACCTGACTCTAGACAGTGGTGCTCATTTATGTTTCAAGGCCATTGAGCCAGCACTGTCTGAAGACATTTCCGGGGTCATGTGGCCAGCATGACATCATGGAATGCTGTTACCTTCCCACTGAAGTGGTACCTATTTATCTACTCACATTTGCATGCTTTCCAACTGCTGGAGCTGAGGCAAAAATGGGAACTCACTCCATCACATGGTGCTTGGCTCTCGAACCTGGACTACTGGCTTTCCAACTGGCAAGATACCCATTGGGTTTCTTAACTGCTGAGCTACCCCACCACCCCAGGTTGGAAGACCCCAGCCCATAATAAGGTTTATTTCAATAGGCATAACATATTCTATAAATGCAGCTAGTGTAGGGTTAGTGTATGGGGTAAACCAGGCCAACAAGTGAGGAGGCAAAGGGAGTTATGGTCCACAGTGGACCTCTCCATGATTTACAACAGTTCAGCAAAAATGTCCGACTCCTAAAGACCTGAAAAGTGGAAGAATCAAAATTAAAAAGAAGAAGAAGCTGTGAGTTACATTGCTGGAGGGGAAACCAGCAGAGAGGATTTTGGTTTGTTTGTTTGTTTGAAAGCTTTGCACTGGCGCCATTCTCTAGTGGCTCAACTGGCTATCTGCCCAGCCTCATTTTCCTCCTTAACTTTTCTCCCAGATGTGGCTGTAATCTGCTCTTCGAGATAAACACTCCTAAGGATTTGAGTCCAGGCTGAAAAGTTGGGCTGATACATCACACTAACGGAGAACCAATATGTAGCCTGGGTGATCTATATATTGTTGGGTTCTTGGTGTTTTGTGCACCATCTTTCCTTCTGGCAGACTTCTCCTCACCAACTCTGGTGATGAAACTTCTGCAAGACCATCTATAAGAAGACAAGACAAGGTTTTCAAGAACCCAACATCAAACTAAACCGAAATAAAGATTGTTTCCTTATGTGGCTTAGCTTGGGGTCTGAATTCAGCCTGGGTTGTCTATTCATTAAACCCTGGTTGAATCAACCTTCTTGACTTAGAACCTGAACTGAGCCTAGATCATACAAGGTTGATGATTGACTATTTCTGCTTTAAAGCATGATTCAAAATATACCCCAAAGAAAAAAAAAATGTGATACACTCATCATACTTTGAGGATAGAAGAATTTGGTGTTACTCATTAGCCGTGTGGGAATATCTCCACCAACATGGGAGCTCTGCCAAGGAGGATTCAGAAGGCTTTCCCATCCAAAAAGGCAGAGAAAACTGGAGGAGTTCAGCTATAATTCATGCCATGAGCACTGCTTGGGTTGTGCGTGTGTGTGTTTTTTTTGACATCTATTTAGCTCGGCTTCTCTTTCTGTGTAGCTGCTCATTTTCCTATGATTTGGGAGAGGCACAAATCTTTCTTTGAGAGGCAGAAATTTCTTTCTTTCTCTCTTTCTTTCTCTCTTTCCTTTCTACCTTCAATTGTGATTGTAAGTCAAGGCAGTGGTGGGATTCAAATCATTTAACAACCATGTTTTTTTTTTTTTTGATCTAGTGATTTCTACCAACAACCATTTCACCAAACTGCTCAGAAAGTTAACAACCAGTTCTCCCGAACTGGTGAGAACTGGCTGAATCCCACCACTGAGTCAACGACTACCTGTGAAGGTGCCTTTTATTTATTCTGTTCCCATTTAAAAATAAAATTTAGCTTGTTTTTGCATTTCCTGTTCTCCTGATAAACAGATTGCCAGCATTAGAAAGAGTGCAGAGGAGAGCAACAAAGAGGATGAGGGGACTGGAGGCTAAAACATATATAAAGAACGGTTGCAGGAACTGGATATGTCTAGCCTTATGAAAAGAAGGACTAGGGGTGACATGATAGCAGTATTCCAATATTTGAGAGCTTGCCCCAGAGAAGAGGGAGTCAGGCTATTCTCCAAAGCACCTGAAGGCAAGACAAGAAGCAATGGGTGGAAACTAATCAAGGAGAGAAGCAACTTAGAACTCAAGAGAAATTTCCTAACAGTTGGGACAATTAACCAGTGGAACAACTTGCCACCAGAAGTTGTGAATGCTCTAACACTGGAAGTTTTTAAGAAAAGATTGGACAGCCATTTGTCTGAAATGCTATAGGGTTTCCTGTCTAAGCAGGGGGTTGGACTAGAAGACCTCCAAGGTCCCTTCCAATGCTGTTATTCGATAGAGATTTTAACCTATTTATAACAAACTTTTTTTATGTGTCCAAAAACCTGGTGTAATTGACTGTGGCTTTGTGGGCAGGTGTTTGTGTGTTATTTTTTTCCTTGTGATTTAGACTCTGCCGAGAACTGCAGATCGCAGTATAATTTCCCTCTTAGCAGATTAGTTACTCAGCTCTTTGAAGCTGTGGCCAGTTCTGTGATTTTTCTCCAGTATGTAGGCCAACACTACAGCTCTCTGGATCTGTTGCTGCTTCTTCAACTTTCTCAGCTCCTCAACTTATTCTGAGTCTTTCCCTTAAAATTTTCCTTTTGTTTTTCCTTTCCCCTTCCCCTTCTCCTGTCAGGCAAGTTTACGCTTTTCTCATTTTCCTTGAGGAATCTGAATATTCAGAAACTCGAGAAAAACTGAAGAACCATTGTTCTTTCAAAACAGCCTATTTCATTCCTCTTCTTTTGCTAAAAGTTCAGTTCTGGAACTCTGGAACTTCAGTGCTGTCATCCCCAATAAGCCCCAACTTTGGGAGTAGTTTTTTTTTTTTAAAGAAATGCAAACATCTAGATTCTCTCACCAGCATTGAGGCAAAAGCTGGAGAGAGTGGGAGGGCACAGAGAGAGAAAAACCTGCTTTTTATTCCATCCCTACTTCTCTTCCATTCTAATATCACAGGATTTGCTTCCAATGCCTCATTTAAAAGAAAAGAGAACACCTGATTATTTTTCACAAGATTGGAAAATGAGAGCTTTTGCTTACTTCTTCAGTGACAAGGTTGCTGAAGGTTGTCGTCTCCTTCTTGGCACAGTCCTCCCTGTGATGGTTTGATGCTTTTCCTTGTGTACTGCATGTCCTTCAGTTCCAAAGAAAGAAAGAAAAAAACTTCAGCTTGAGAACATTTCCTGTTGAGTTTCTGCAGTACAGCTAGTCCTCAGTGTACAACCACAATGGGACCTGAATCAGTGGTGGGATGCAATTTTTTTTTTACTGTGGGTGTGGCTTGGTGGGCATGGCAGGGGAAGGTTACTGAAAAATCCCCATTCCCTCCCCATTCCCCTAACCTGCTTTCCAGTTCTGTTTTCCTATGCAGGGCAACCAAAGAAGACCCAGGTGAGGGGTCAGAGAATAGATGGGGGCAGGGCCAGTCAGAGGTGGTATTTTCTGGTTCTCCAAACGACTCAAAATTTCCACTACCGGTTCACGAGAACCGGTCAGAACCAGCTGAATACCACCTCTGACCTGAATGTCCATGGTGAAGCCAGACTCACTTGTTAAGTGAGTCACACCTGATTTTACAATCACATCCTGATTTTGCTAGGGCTGCTCAGTGAATCCTTGCAGTGGTGAAGTGAACCATGCAGTCGTTAAGCGGATCTAGCTTCCTGCGTTGACTTCGCTTATCAGAAGCTGGCTTGAAGGGTGCATGTTTTGGAAAAAGTTCAGAGAAGAGCAACTAAGGGCTGGAGACTAAAACATGTGAGGAACGGTGACAGGAATTTGATATGTGTCTAACCTTGTCAAAACAAAGACTAGGAGTGATATGATCTCGCAGTGTTCCAATATAACAGGGGCTGCCACAAAGAAGAGGGGGACCATTTATTTTCCAAAGCACCTGAAGGCAGGACAAGAAGCAATGTGAAAGATGGGTATTTAATCAAAATCATGTTTGTATGTAAATGGGATAACCTGAAATTATGTTGTTCACTAAACAAAAGTTGTTTTTAAAATGTGAAAACTGAAATAAAATTTTATTTTAAAAAAGTCGAAGGGCTATTGCTATTGCTCTTCCTTTTCTCCTTCCTTCCTTCCTTCCTTCCTTCCTTCCTTCCTTCCTTCCTTCCTTCNTTCCTTCCTTTCCTTCCTTCCTTCCTTTCCTTCCTTCCTTCCTTCCTTCCTTCCTTCCTTCCATGGTGCACAGTGGGTAGAATGCAGCATTGCAGACTAAGTCTGCCCAATGTCGGGAGTTTGATCCTAACTGACTCAAGGTTGACTCAGCCTTCCATCCTTCCAAGGTGGGCAAAATGAGAATCCAGATTGTTGAGGGCAAGAGGCTGACTCTGTATAAACTGCTTTGAGAGGGCTGTAAAGCCCTGTGAAGCGGTATATAAGTCTAAAACTCTATTGCTATTGCTACATGGTGTAGGATAATTTCTTTCCTGGAAAAATTCAGAAAAAACATCCTCTCTATTTCCCAATCCAGAAACTGAGCACTGCATAAAATGGTTCTCTATGCCCAGATTTGAGTTGTGTGTCACTTGCATCTGGAATAAGATTTGTGAGGTGCGTGAACTGAATTCTCTTCTCTTTTCACAACTTCTCAGAGCTCTGGCTGATGTGATGCGACCAGAAGGTGCCTGCACCACAGATCACATGGAAACCGATCTCAACATTGTGGTTCACATGCAGCATTATGAGAACATGGAGACCAGAGCACCTGCTAATAACTTACGTAAGTGTGACGGCATCGGTGTTTTGTTCGGTGTCCTTGGACTTCCTTAAGCCCGTGAGAGATTGACTTTGTCTTGCCTTGCTAAACCAGAGCTAAGAATTGGCCAAATTTTGACCTTCGGTGTTTTATTGCTGGTGGTTTCACATCAGTGTATCTTTTTGCTAGACCTCTTAAAAAGGCAACTGAGTTGCTTTAAAGTCTGTAGAGATTCTCAGTCATTCAGGTTGTCCCAAAGGTGTTTGTTTGTTTGTTTTTTTCAAGAGGCAACTAGACTTTCTGGCTTTTTTTCCTTCTTGTGAAGACGTTTTGCTTCTCATCCAAGAAGCTTCTTCAGCTCTGACTGAATGGTGGGGAATGGAAGGATTTACACTCCTTGCAGATAGCTGATCATTTGCATTCTTTTTAGAGAGTCATTGAGACCACTTGGAGCTTTATCTGTGTCCTCGGGGTCACCTGAGTAGTACAATGGGTGTGGAGCCTACTTGGAATTCCTTTTTCTTTTGAAGAGGTTTCGCTTCTCATCCAAGAAGCTTCTTCAGCTCTGACTGGATGGTGGAGAATGGGAGGAATTATATTCCTTGCACACAGCTGATCATTTGCATCCTTTTTAGAGAGTCGTTGAGGCCACTTGGAGATTGAGCCGTGTCCTTAGAGTCACTGGAGTGGTGCTCCTGGTTCCTGTAGTCTGCCATTTTTCTTCTGGAAATTCATTCTTACTCCCACACCGTGGTTTTCAAGTATTAATTTTCACACCAAATGCTTTTCAAGTATTTCGATCAGAACTCACTTCAAGAACCAGGAAGGGCAAATAAACCTTTTAGGCACCGAACCAAACACATGTTGTTTTGGAGGTTGTATATCTCAGCAGGACTTTTTCAACGTGTTGCATTTGTTATAAAGATTGCTGTGGATTTTCCTGAAAATGGGAAAATAATTTTCTGACAGCCCAAATCCTAAGGATTGTAACCAGGTCTTGGTGACAGCAGTGAACATGTTAACTCATTGTAGACCTACAATATATTTGTGGTGTATCCGTTTTGTTCTGTTTAGTATTTCAATCAGGTTTTGGGGGGAGACGGACATGGCTGGTATAAATATATATCTGAATTTCTGACTTATTAATCAATTATTTTGGAAAAGGTTTCCAGCAAGGGAAAAACATTGCGTGGTGAAATTTGGAAGAACACTCCAGCTTTGTCAGAATTGTGGGTTTTTTTCTCCAGTTCATTAGCAATATATGCTACTGCTAAACCCAGTGCAAAACCTACTGGGGAATAATGGTAAATATTTAGATCAAAGCTGCTGCTTTGAGTGAGATCTCAGAGCTGGATGATTGTCAATGGTTAGCTATGAGTGGTTAGCTTTTGTCACTAAAAGCAACTAATACATTAAACTAAAATGCAGGAAGTTTTGAGACTCTGGAACATTAAAATACACACACACACACACACACACACGACATCCAGGGTTCCTTCATTGACTGTGAAAATGCAAATGCAAATCAGCCGAGCAAGATGTGACTGCTGCATGTTTATATTTTCAGTGCAGGTTTCAAAAATGGAAACTTCTGCATTGATCTTATGGAGGGAAAAAAAGCTTCTTTGAGAAATTCTTCACCACTCCCTGATGACCTCTTGAAAAAAAGGTGTTGTCTTCTTTTTTTTTTTTTTAAGTAGGCCTTGTTTCTCAATCATCTTTTTTTATCCGTGCTGCCTCCTTGTCTGCAGACGGATTTGTCTCCCTCCTCTCGTGGAGAACGTTGTCCGTCTTTGAACAGTGGAGTATTTTAAGACCGCCACTTTTTAATTGATGCCTTCATAGTTGTTTCCTGGCTGTTGCTTTTTGGAGGTGTTGAAAAAGAAAATTGGGTGACATGAATGGATCTAATTTGTGTGAATTAGATTAATCCGACTTGAGCTTAAGAAGCCAAAAATAACTGTGCGTTGATTAAAATATGAATGATGGGAAATGCACAACAGAGCTGTGAGAGAACTAGACTAAGGCCGTTGCTGATATTGGCTAGGAAGGTGCATAGAGACTCTTCATGCTATCTGTGTTTCTGGAATTAACTCATTTTGGATGGTCACGACATTGCAGGTAGTCCTTGACTTATGATCACAAATCGAGCCCCAAATTTATGAGTGAAACATTTGTGAAGTGAGCTTTGCCCCCATTTTGCAACTTGTTTTGCCACTGTTGTTAAGGGAATCATTGCTAACACTGTTGTTAAGTGAATCATTGCACTGGCTAGTGCAATTGTTTTGCCACTGTTGTTAAGTGAAGCTGGTGTCAGGGCTCCGACAATCTACCCCCATTTAAATCATAAGTCTCTAGCCGCATCTCTCAGAGTTTAAAGAAGATTTATTATGCGGGCACTATCTGGGTGCAGCCAACTCTAAGACACATCATTTATTTCACCCTTGACCCCAGTCTTCCCCCCACCCCTGGATGTATAGTCTCCAATGGGACACGTTCATAGCCAAGAGTCATCAATCATGCTCTCCAGTAATAATCTTGTGTGCCAGACACTTCGCAATTATCTATGAAGCATTTAAGGAATGCACTGCTTCCCCCATTCCCTTTCTGACAACTCTAAAAAACCAGAGAAATGTTTTTGAGTTGACAGCTGGTCTCCCCATGGACCTGGGTTGGTCAGAAGGTCGCAAAAATGGATCACATGACCCCAGGGACACTGCAACCATCGTAAGTATGAACCAGCTGCCTGCCAAGCCTCTGAATTTTGATCCCATGATCACGGGGATGCCTTAAAGGTCCTAAGTCACTTTTTTCCAGTGCTGTTGCAACTCTGATCAGTGAATAATAATATTCACTGATAAATGAACCATTTATCTCTGATAAATGAACCATTGTAACTCAAGGACTACTGGTATGCTGAATTCATCCATTAACCAAAGACACTGGTTGGGCATATTAGGCATAACCTCAAAGAAACATCAATATCAAACCAGCTTATCGTATTGGGTACATGTTATAGGCGCAATTGTTCAAAGAGTTTTGGCGAGTGGGGTTTAAAAAGAGGGTCTTTTCTACTGTGAAACCCCTCTGCTCAATTTTTTGGAATATCTCTCTGTCTAGGGTGAGGACTCTGCCCCCATCCCTTTGGCCTCTGCCAATTAGCCTGGGACCATGGTGATATTCAATTTCTTTTACTACCAGTTCTGTAGGTGTGGCTTGGTGGGCGTGGCAGGGGAAGGATACTGCAAAATCCCCATTCCCTCCCCACCCCACTAACCTGCTTTCCAGCTCCGTTCTCCTCTGCAGGGCAACCAAAGGAGACCCAGCCAATCAGCTGGGACTCAATGGGAGGCAGAGAATAGCGGTGGGGCCAGTCAGAGGTGGGATTTACTGGTTCTCAGGACTAGTCAAAATTTCTACTACCAGTTCTCCAGAACTGGTCAGAACCTGCTGAATACCACCTCTGGCCTAGGGTCTCATTGGGGCATTCAGTATTGCAGGCGGCTGTTGGATTAACTGAGAAGATGCTACTGCTGTACCGGTCTCTTGGGCTTCTTATCTCTGTAAGGTTTGTAATATTTGTGATTTTACTTGCCCAAGCATTGCTTTTGCAGGATGCAATGGGTGGCACAAGAATTTAAGAAAGAAACTAAAAAGAAATAATGCTTCCATCGGCGAGCCCTGGGTCAGGACCTGATTTAGTATGGGTCTCCACTTCCCAAAATACCAAAAAGGGCTGTGAATCTTTTTGACAAGAATTCTGCCTTTTTTTTTTTTGGGNGAATCTTTTTGACAAGAATTCTGCCTTTTTTTTGGGGGGGGGGTCCACCCTGCCTAAGTGCCTCCTTCAATCTCGGGCATGGTAGCCTTCAGCCTAGTCTCAAACTCTGGGCTTCTCTGCATAGTTCTTTTCACATTGTTCTTTTCACACTGAAGGAACAAGAAAAACCTGATTGTCTCTCTTCTAGTTGAATCTAAATATATAAAAGCAAAACCCACGTCATGCCCATCAGTAATAACAGCTCCAGAACCAATAAAGCCTACAAACTTGAAATTTTGCACGTATGTTCCCTTGACTTCTAGGTGCTCACTAAAAAAGATTTTTGAAATGACAATTGGAGCATTAGTATTTCATTTATTATTATTATTATTATTATTATTATTATTATTATTATTATTATTATTATTATTATTATTATTATTATTATTATCACGCTCTGATACTAAGGAGTTCTGCTCCCCTGCCCCATCTGAGAAGAAATCTCTTCCAAGTGCAAAACAGAAGCAGACGAGAGAGTTTCAGTTTCAGTTTCACAGCAGCAAACCAGCTTTAGTACAGAACAGTTGAACTGAGCCACGCCCAGGCTCCTTGCTGTCTCCTTCTTGCTCACACAGCAAATACTGTTTCAGTTTCCAAAGAGCCCTCAACTCTCTCACACACTGATGGGATGCTAGCCCGATGAATACCAATGGATGCTGGTAGGCAGAGGCAGAATCCCCCTTATTTTCCTCCCCAAAAACTAAGCCTGACCACATAGTTCCGTAGCAAAGCACAGGCATAATAGAGCTAGTAGTTACATAAAACACCAAAAGTGCAGGAACACCTTTCTGCCTGTATTTCAGCCGAGGCTGATGGCCAAAAGAGGCACATGGATTTTGATGATGACACTTGCTCTACATGGGGACAAAAATGGCCTATGGGGTGGACCAAAGGGGCGTGGTCCACTTAAACCTAAAAATGTTCCCCTTGGGTCTAAAAACAGAAAGGGATTCAAAATTTGCTTTCTCGGCTGCCCTTTCCTCTTTGAATGCCAACGATGATGGGTCTAGCAAAGGCCAGTAAGATATTCCATGAACATCTTTATTCAGATAAATGGCATTTTTATGGCACTGACCTTTCCTTTCGGCTTCTTTCTTCATTGTCTTTTTAAAAGGAGAGAAAGAGGCTGCTGAAGTTCTCCCTAGCTGTGCATGGGAGGAGAGAGAGAGGGATTTAAAAAAAAGGATCTTCCGAGAATTGTTTTCTTTGAGTCCAGGAACATTGATGACTTAGTTTTAGCTGTCTTTGCCTCTCACCGCCTCTTCAACTGCACCTCGCAATAATCATTTGATGGGTGGCAACTCAACGAGTTTATAGCTAAGACCTTGAGGGAACATCTTTCTCAACACCTTTGGGTTTCATGTGATGACGTTGGGTTAGAAGAAAAGTGGGAATAAGAATGGAATAAGAAAGTACTAACATTTATGATGTTATCTAGTTTGATCCAATATTATTTATTAGTTATATAGTAATGAAATTTCTGCAAGAAAATAACAAAGCTTAGAGCCCCAAGGACCACATAGTTCTCTTTCTCCTCCTCCTCCTCCTCCTCCTCTTCTTCCTCCTCCACTACCACCTTTCAGTGCCATTGTAACTTTGAATGATCACCAAATGGAGAGTTATAATTTGAGGTCTATCTGTAATGTGGAGTAGTGGTGAAGATGCCCAACTAGAAGTAGAAGGACTCTACTTTGAGTTGACACTCAACCATCAAAACTCCCTGGGGGATTTTGGGCAGTTATTCACCGTTAGCCCATTTTACCTCTCAGAGTGGTTGTTGGAGATTATGGAAGGAAGAAACATTTGCTGCCTGAAGTTCCTGATTGAAAGGCCAGATAGAAATCTAGTGAATATTAGAGAACAAGATGAAAAAGATTATTATAACATTTATGAATGGCTAGATAGGAGAGTAAGAAATTAAAATATATAAGTACAGTATAATATCTATTACTGATAATTGAATTAGTTAGACAGAGTAAGAAAATGAATGTGAAATATATTAATGAAAGTCAATAAACATAATGTTAAAGCTAATATAATAAGTGATATATGTGATATAAAATACTGATTAGAATGAGTATAAATATATATAAGTAAAATATGTATGATAATGTTATTATATGCACAAAGAAATGTGTAAACTGACACACTGATGATGAACAGAAAGAAGGTTTTGTTTGTTTTTGTTGTTATTATAAAAATAAAAAAAATAAATCTAGTGAACAGGCATGTAATTATTTTTGATCTTGAAGTCCATGTTTATAGTCGCTTATGAACGTAGATTCAGGAGGGTGTATTTTTGCCATTTCCATACTCCCTCCACTAATTATTAAATCTGTTAAAAATACATTTCTTCTTCTCCCCAGACCACCTGATCCTCTCTTTTTTGCCACTGTGCAGCTTTTCTCTTAGCCTAGAACAAGCTGATACAGCAAGACGTAATTATCTCAGATACGTTCATACATTCATTTCTGAATGTATCCGGCTACATTTACTTTTGCTACAGGTAGATAAATATGGCTTTATCCGGATTTCTTATTTCTATTTCTTTTTATCTCTGCACCAAAAACCAAACCAGGGAACAAACTGAACAGTGTTTTACATTGGTGATATTAAAAGAATGAGCATTAATAGGCTTTTTCTTCTGACTTGATAAGAATGGGTTCCAATTTGTGAGCTGCATCTCTGAATCACACCTTTGCAATTAACTAAGCCAAGCTGTTTAAAAATCCCCTCCTTCCATTCTTCAGCAATACTCCCAATTATATCTATGCCTAAAAAGATACAAGGAAACCAGTAGGGGAACAATGTTAAATCATAGGAAACATTTTAGGATTTCCCTTCTTTTTAACGAAATACGCTACATCCCTCCTTGTCTCCCAGGTTTTTGTGACAAGAAGCAATGAGGATATATGTGTTGACTGATAGCTTCATGCGCCTCTTTCAATGACTGGACACCTCTCTTTTTTCCATGTCCCCAGTTGGCAAGTCTCCCTTTTTAAACTACCTAGGGGGACTTTTTGCAATGCATTTGCAGCAATGGGAGGAATTAGGTTTTAAGCTGCCTGCTTAGTGGTGTTGGAAAGTGGACAATTGGGGTCAGCAGAATTAAAGTGGTGCACAGTTTATGTCACCAATTTGTCCCAACATGGGATAAAATGAGAAAGCTGGGACCATAACCAGAAGGACCAGCAACAAGGCTGATGGCAGGGGAGTTGACCCACCAGGATGTGGGTCAGAGGTTGGCAACCTTAAACACTCAAAGAGCCACAAAAATCCTAGCCAGAAGCCCCCTGTTCAATTCTGGAACTCACCAGAAGTCCGATTCCCCCACCATAGAGTCTCCTCCTTGCATGGCATCCCTGTCCTAACCAAAAGCCCTATCAATTGGGGAACTGACTGGCAACAGGGAGCTGCGGCAGAGGAATGAAAGAGCCACATGTGGCTCCAGAGCTGCGGGTTGCTGACTCCTGATGTGGGCAATGCCCGGGGACCGATTACTTAAACCAGAACCTGATCAGTTTGTGGCAACTTCATAACAGAACACTCTGTCAAGTGAAGGCAATTATACACATCACAGGATAATGTTGCATGATCCAATCTGGAGGGATCACCAAGAAAGACCAAAGGTTTAGTTTTCCAGGCTTTTGGACTTGTGCCGGAGCCCATCCTCAGGGAATTTCTCTAGCAGAGTGTGTGCTTTGAGTTATTGTGGTATTTATACAGTGCCTGTTGTTTGTGGCTTTTTACATGTCATCTATGGAGATTCTCAGTAATCCAGGTCATGGTTTGTCCTCAAGGTGCTTTTTTCCCCCAAGAGGCAACTGGACTGTCTAGTTTTTCTTTGAAGATGTTTCGCTTCTCATCCAAGAAGCTTATTCTGCTTTTTAGATGTTGTTTGGGGTGTTGATGGCTGCCTATTAAGCCTTCTAAGTACAGTAAGGAAGTAAGGCCTCCTAAATAACCTGTCTTTAAGGTGTCCATTTAATCTCCAGTCATTCATTTTCAACCATTCCACAAGATGATACTTTTACTGGGACTTCTGGCTTCTTTATATTTGGGTGAGGCCGATTGTGCAAGGGAGAGTATGTAGATCATGGTGCCTTCAAAATCTTGCATCTGTCCCTGGAACTGTTCCAAAGGCTGCTGATGAACATGTTCAGAGTGTCAAAAATCTCTCTATATATATAAAAGTGAAATGCCACTCACGCATCATCACAAAATCTCCAGAACCATAAAGATGCTCATTAAGAAAGGATTTTTCAAAATGACCATCAGAGCATTAGTATTTCCATGATGATGATGATGATGATGATGATGATGATGATGATGATGATGATGATGATGATGCTCTGATGCAAAGGAGTCCCACTCCCCCTCCCCACCTGGAAAGAAATCACTTCCAAATACAAAACACAAGCAGAGGAAAGGAATTTCAGTTTCAGTTGTTTCACAGCAGAATCAAGCAGTTTTAGTACAGAACAGTTGAGCTAAGTCCCGCCCAGGCTCCTTGCTGTCTCCTTGCTTACACAGCAAATAATGTTTCACTTTCCAAACAGCTCTCAACTCTCTCACAGCCCGATCACATAGTTTCGTAGTGAGGCATGGGTATTGAGCTAGTATAGAATAAATGCCTTGGGGAAAAGCCATGTTTTGTGGGAGAGGGAAACCTGTCTTTTATGAAGTGCAGATTTATTTGAGTCCAACTTTATTTTTAATTGTTTTAAGGACACAAAAATGCCTTTTTATTGGTGACCACAACACAACTGCCTTGCCATTTCTTTTTTTTTTTTTCAGGAAGTGTTTTCCTCCTCCCTCAGTCCAGCTTGAGGGTCTAGGATTCCCCAGTGGATCTCATCCAAGTACCAACCAAGCCTAGATTTACTAAGCTTCTCAACCCTATTCAGAACTGCCAGATGCTGCCACCAAATGAGATAGATTGGATTTAATATTTAATTTTAAATAAAAAAAAAAGAAACAACTCACCCTGAATTAAATTTAATTTTCACTCTGGCCCACATTCACTTTCTGGAGAAGTAGCCTCAAGCGTTCTTCTCAAATGCCAGCTGTTAACAATGCTGGAAAATGCATATTTTTTTAAAAAAAAATCAAAATGCAATATTATCCTGGAACAGTTGACCATCAAGATTGTGGGTTTACAGTTTTTAGAGGCTGGACAATCACCATGGTTTTTCTGAATCCTTGCAGAGAGTTGGAACCTACAACAACCTGCCAAGTTGGAGAGATCTTGTTTTAGGTCTTCATCTACATGCGGTTAATGTGGGAAATTCTTTCTCTAGTGACGACCATTTCATCTCCAATTTTGTGGCTATGATTAACTAATGCAGGTGGGGAAAGCAAGGGCAATGAGGAAAAACAAGGCAGATGTGAGGCTAAATTTGCTCAGAGAGCTTCCACCAAAAAAATATGGTATATATGTTTGCTGACTGACCACCATTCTTGGAGAGAAGTCTTTCTGAAGCTTTGTTGAAGTTTATGGGAGCCAATGCAGGCATTCAAACTATAATGTCTAATTTGGTTAGAGTTGGACCTGTCATGCCTCTGTTAGAGACTGAATCCAAGGAGGAAGACAAACAGCTGACAGGGAGGGGGAGTGTACTCCTTTGGCTGTGGAGGAGGCTGGGGAAGGGCAAAGTCTGGCTGGGCAGAGCAGGGAAGAGATAGAACAAGGGAGAGGGAGTTCAGAGGAAGACCCAGGCCCACCCTCCTCTTCATCCTAGGGCATGCAGGGAAGAACAGAGAAGAGAGCAACGTGGGTTGCATGGCTTACAGGGGAGGAAAGGGCCCTGATTCCCTTCATTAGTCACATCTGGGAATGAGAGTTTAAAAGAGATGCAAGCTGAGTGTGGCATCTGCTGGGAACAAATGTTTATCTTGTATTGACTTTGGTTATCTGTGTTTCTGGTGTCTTTCCAACTGTGCTGAGTTATTGCTGTGCCTTCATGTCTGGCATTCTTACTCCTGCCCTACTGGACTAATTACCTCATCTTGCCTTGATTGGACAAGATGAAGAAAAAAATTACAGAAAAGACAAGAAAAAAATTACAGTTTTTGTTGACCACGTTTTGGACTTAATTTTCTGCAGCCAAAGGCTCTTCCTGGGAGAGTTTTTCTCCAGCCCAGAAGGTAACCTGGACATTGGGGGCAAAGTTGGAGCTATTAAAGGGACTCTTATTGATTATCTGACTGTGTTGTTGCCTTTGTGCCATGCCCCTTTGGGTCACCACACTTCCTATTCAACCTATTTGAAGCTGGTTGAGATGATCAGCACTGTTCCCCAATACCTCCCAGAAATGCTGAACAAAGTTAATTGTACCTTGAAAAATTGCCAAGAGCAGTGAGGTAAATCCATGAATTTTAGCATGTGGGAAGTTTGACAGGTGGCTTGTGCACAAATGATATGATTCATGGAACAGAAAAAGGACCAGAGGATGATCGAGTCCAATCCACTGACACATGCAGGAAAACCAATTAAACTACCCATCTCCAATGTTTTCTTCCAAACAACAACAACAACAACAACAACAACAACAACAACAACAACAACAACCCCTCCAGAGATGGAGAAACCTAGAATCTTTTGGGTCAATTGTTCTACTGTTGCACAGAGCTTTCTGAGAGAATTTGAGAAAATATTTTTTCCTTATGTGTCATTTTTAAAAAGGCAGCTGCACCTTATATCCATTACAGGTTGTCTTTGACTTACAACCACAAAGGAGCCCCAAATTTCTGTTGCAAAGCAAGACAGTTGTTAAGTGAGTTTTGCCCCATTTGATGACCTTTCTTGCCACTGTTTTTAAGTGAATTCCTGCAACTGTTAAATTGGTAAAGGTAAAGTTGACTCAGCCTTCCAGCCTTCCAAGGTGGGTGAAATGTGGACCCAGATTGTTGGTGGCAAGAGGCTGACTCTGTAAATTGCTTAGAGAGAGCTGGAAAGCATTGGGAAGCAGCATATAAGTCTAAGGGCTATTGCTATTGCTATTGCTCTTCCTTCCTTCCTTCCTTCCTTCCTTCCTTCCTTCCTTCCTTCCTTCCTTCCTTCCTTCCTTCCTTCCTTCCAAATTTCAGTGAATTCTCTTAACAATGATGCCCAAAATATAAAATTGGGACAGGATTCACTTAAAAACTGTCCTGCTTAGCAAAAGAAATCTTGGGCTTAATTTTGGTTGTAAATCAAGGACTGTTTATCCAGAATGTTTCTATCTCATCCTTCTGCCTGATAACAGGCTTCCAAAGCAGCCTGGGGGGGAAAAAAAACAGGCCTGACTTACTACAAAATGTTCTGCATCTTTTCTAATAATGCTGTTCGGCTTGGCTGACGTGCAAGTCCCTTTAAGCAAGGCACCTTGTTCATTTTTCTTCCTTCCCTCTCACTCCAGTTCCCCATTTCTCTTTTCCACCTGTCTTTCTCCATTAGAGCTGCCTACCTGATCCCTCATGGCTGTAACTTGCTTCTCAAGGACTTTGGTTTGACTCTAAAAACCTCTCAAAGTTGACTCCAAGTGATAACTCGCTAGTCACATGGACTCCTTCACAGTTCACTGCCTTGTGGTGGTGAATGAGCATGCGCAAACTCAGAGAAGCTATGAGCTGAGCTGTGCAGGACCACCCCAAACAGAAAGGTCACAGGTAGTCCTCAACTTATGACCACAACTGAGGCCCCAAAATGTCTGTGGCTGAGTGAGACATTTGTTAGGTGAGCTTTGCTCCCTTTTGACGATTTTTCTTGCCACCATTGTTAAGTGCATTGTTGAATTTAGTGACACGGTTGCTAAGTGAATTTGGCTTTGCCATGGACTTTGCTTGTCTGAAGGTCGCAAAAAGGGGATCATACACGACCCCAGGACACTGCAACCATCATAAATATGAGTCAGTTGCCAAGCACCTGAATTTTGATCACGTGGCCATGGAGATGCTGTAACGGTTGTGAAAGTGTGAAAAACGGTCCTAAGTCACTTTTTCAGTGATATTGGAACTTTGAACCAACTGTTGTAAGTTGAGGACTACCTGTATGATGGAGATGTCTATGGAGGTTCTCAATCATCCAAGTCATGTCCCAAAGAGGTTTTTTCAAAAGGCCACTGGACTTTCTTGTGTTTTTTTTCCTTGAAAACAAGAGCTAATGACCAACCTTCAGAGTGCTAATAACCTGGTGACTGCAAAGAAAATAAATCCTTCCGTTCCCCACCGTTCAATCAAAACTGAAGAAGGTTCTTGGATAAGAAGCAAAATGTTTTCAAGGGGGAAAATAATCAACCAAGTCCAGTGGCCTTTTGAAATACACCTTTGGGCTCTCGTGGAGAGTTCTGACAAAACATGATCTGCTGGAGAAAGAAATGGCAACCCACACCAATATCCTTGCCAAGAAAACTGCCATGGACTGAACCAAAAGGCTTGCAGAAGGAGAAGGGGATGGCAGAAGATGAGATGGTTAGACCATGTCATTGATGCAATGAACATGAATTTGAGCAAACTCCGGGAGACAGTGGAGGATGGGGGGGGGGGTCCATGGGATCACAAAGAGGAACACACCACTTAGCGACTGATCAACAGATAGACGATGCAAGAACTTAATCCTGGCTGAATGCCTTTGGAGCAGGATGGAAGGGAGAGGGGACTTCTCTGTCGGCTGTGGTCTCAAGTTCTGTCCACATGCGAAGGCTTCCATTAGCTGTTTTATTGCTCAAGTCTATTCTCAGACCGACAGTTTGCACCTGAATAAAACTAAATAAGAATCAACGGCCTTCTTCTGCCCACATTGGGATTCCAGGCTAGTTCCTTGTTTGACTCCTTCTCTTGGCTCAGCCAGTTTTTGTCCGATAAGCACCAAGGGTGTTGAAGGAGATCCTGAATCTTTTGCCAGCAATTCATTCGAGGCTATTTAGGTCCAAGCAAAGTAGGAGTGCAACCCCTCTCTTTAAATTTACTCATGGCTCCTCTGGGGTTGTAATTCCTATATGTAAGATCTCCTAGACTACACCTTTAACACCTAGAGTCTGGAACTTTAGAACGATGCCACAAGCTTCCTTTAGAGGATGATTATTTATCTCCTTGATTTCCTTCGTGATTTACTCAGCCTCATTAATCTCCCCATGTTGTTGATTAATTAGTCCCGAGTTTGTATTTAACCACTTTCTGCAAACTCTTTAATGTAAAATATAATTAATTTACATTTCATAAGACGTGGATGCTGGGGATTTTTGCTGAGATACGACGAGCTGGATTGGGCTACGGTTTCTGAGGAATATTACTGTTCCTCTGAACAGCAGGGTGTGTATGGCACTGGGTTGTGGGTGTGCGTCTGTGACAAGATCTCGGTAGCATTCAGCATATGGGTAGCTGAACAGTACATTTGGTTCAATGACTGTGTTCAGAGACAAAGTCCAGATGATTGTTTCTGCTCTACGCCAAGGTGCCCAACATCTGTTGATCGAAGCAACTTGTTTATGTACAGCTTAGGAACAGGCTATCAGCCTAAGAATGAGACCGATCAATATATCAATATAATTCCACCTAGGCAAAGCTTAATTCCACGTTATTGTTTTTTTTTAAAGGAATTGCCTTAACATAATTAATGTGTTGTTGTGTAGGTGGCAGTATTGATTTGGGAGTTATTTTTTTCCCCTGGGGTTTTTTTTTTTTGTGTGTGTGTGTTCTACCTTCTGTGACTTCCATAGTTTTGTTTTGTTTTTTGCTGGGAACTCGTCTTGCGTGCCAAAGCAACCTGCGTAGATGTTTTTATGAAGTCTCCAGAAGTCAAACTTTTGGCTAGGAGCAATGTAAACTGTTTTATTCATTTACATTTTTTTTGTATGCGTCATAAAAGAGCCATGTTTATCATTAAATCATGTTATTAAAAGCTTCTTTTTCTTCCAGAGACCTGATGCCAGACAGATTTGCTGCCTATTGTCTTCCAGATCTGGGCATCGTGTTAGGGGAACAGAGGGGAAGTAGTATAGAAAACGTTCTGGGGGGGAAAATGTGCCCCATGGATATTCTCCTAATAGAGGTAGTCCTCAACTTAAAACCATCCATTTAACTACCATTTGAAATTACAACGGCATTGAAAAAGGCATTTGCAATCATAACTGTCGTAGCATTCCCATGGTTATGTGATTCAGAAACTGGTTAGTTATGGATTAACATGTCACATTAATGACTTCACCCATAATCCAGGATCAACCCAGCCCTTGGAGGTGAATCAACTAATTGCAGTTTAGCAAGCTTGTACGAATTCAGCCAAGTCTGCCTTTTAGAGAACGGGGGAGTAAAAAGGTTGTTTAGGCAACGTGTATGTGGACAACAATTGTAGACGAAAAAAATTAAAAGCTGATGCAAAACATGCACTGATTCTTCAGTGCTCCTTCCACTGGAATTCAGAAGGATCAGAGTTGGTTGCAGAGAATTAAGAAGAGAAATGGGAAAAGAATGCTACACAGGTCGTCTTTGATTATATAACTGCAAATGGGACCAGGATTTTCATTGCTAAGGAAGGTAGTTGATATGTGAGTTGTGCCTGATTTTATGGCCTTTTTTACCCCAGTGGTGAGATTTGGATGGTTTGCACCGGTTCCAATGAACAGGTTGTTAAATTCCCCACCCACTCCCTCCACTATCAAAGTGGATCCTGGGTGCTGCACTATAATGAAGAAATAGGCAACGGATCAGCTGATGTTAGGGAAGGAGGAGGCCGCTTTCCCTCTTTCTTCTTCCTGCTCCTCCTCCTTCCCTCATGCCGGCCACTCTGTTGCCTGTTTCTCCATTGCAGACACAGCGCCCAGGATCCACTTTGATAGCAGGGCTGGGTAATTTAACAACTGGTTCACCAGGTTGTTAGGTTGGCTGTCACGGGAGGCATGTGCAATGTACATATAACGGCAGTGGAGGACAACCCCAAAACTTATAAATAGACACTCATCTCATGGGCCCCAGTATGCGTTGGCTGCACAAATTCCTAAAAATATAAATGAGCAGAACTGAATCGGCGCCAGGTTGAAAAGATCAGATGGTAGAGATAAGACTCATAGCTTTTCAGAACAGTGTAACTAAATTCTTAAAGCCAAGTTAAAACCCCCTTTAATGATGAATGTCCTCTTTCAGGCTTCTAGGCTTTTAATCTGTCCACTCCAGATTTACAACCTGAATTTGATTTTAGCGGGTACAAAATAAATGGAAAGAGCTGGCTGCCTCAGACGAGGAACTTATGAATGTACAGCTTAGTAACTGTTACACATTGTAGTAATTGTGAAATATGAATGCAGTATTTGCCCCCTCCCTGCACGTGTCTTTCTATGATGCTTCGGTACCTCTTAATCCTTTTAATCCATGTTTGCTAGTTTATAATAGGATTTGCTCTGAAATGCATCATGCTGCTAGTTCCATTATTATAGAAGAATACCAGGAAAGGAGTGGAATATATTTAATATTTATGAAATTGCTACATTGTTGATGGTGAGGATGATGCAAAACATAACAACTGCAAATCTCCAGGGACGGGTTGCCAAATGTTATTAATAATCATAGATTCCCATAATATTGATTTTAATGTATCACCAAATATGTCATTACAACTTTTTTTTTTTAGTAAAGGCTCCCTTTGGTTTCAATGGGTATTACCTTAATCTTCTTTTCTAATACCTATATGAAAATAATATTCATAAAAATATTGAAATGGCTGTCACAACAGGTATTGTGGATGGAAGTGAAAATGTTTCAAATTTGAAAGGGATGGAATTCAAATGTGTTGATTCAGATTCACAACCACTATTTTACATTTGAAACTTCTGATCCATTTGGAAGTGTTTTAAGGCATTTGGAAGATCCTTCTGAGCTGAAAGGCAACACAGAGCAATCAAACACCCATAAGCCAGTATTTCCCAACTTTAGCAACTTTCAATTGTGTGGACTTCAACTCCCAGAATTTCCTCAGCCAGCATGCTATCTGGGCCTGGGGGACTTCTGGGATTTGAAGGCCACACATCTGGGAGCTGAAGTTCACTGCCTTAAAACTAATCTTGGGTCATGGTGGAAAGTAATCCTTATTGGATTTGCATGCCTTATGAATACCCAGATTTTCACATGGTGCAGTAGTGTCTACCTTAGAAGCAGAACACCTGTTACCTTCCAAAACTTGCTGAATTACATTTCCCAGCATGCCTCATCATTGGCCATGCTGGCTGAGATGGTTGGGAGAGATAGTACCATCATCGCTGATTTTTTTGTTGACTTAAAAAGGCATTTCAATATTTCAGGAATTTCTCCCAACCTCCCATGTCAATTTAAGAGGTTGGGTTTAGGATCATCTTAGCTCAGAAAGAAGAAAATAGAGAGTGATCCTATTTTGCATTGGGCAGATTTGGAAAGACGGTTTTAAGGGATGGAAAAATTGGTTCCTTTGTGGGAAAAATAAAGCAGAGAAGGGAAGATGGAACTAAAATACTCAGATCAGCTTTAGAATAGATGGATTTTCTAAGACCTTTGTTAAAGTTGAGATCCAATTTAGCTGAGCCAAGATCTTTGATTGAGTTCCTCAAGGGAACTTCAAAGAAGCAATATTTTCTTATTGCTCCAAGGAAATTAAAACGAGAGCCAAAGAAAACTACAGATTTCAAGAAAAGGTCTTCTTGGAGCATTTGTCAGGATCTTTGGCATTGTGGCTTAGCATATGGAACATAGGAATATTCTTTCTTGGCCAAGTGTGATGCAAGGAAATTGTCTCCCGTGCATAAGTTTTCAGGGAACATACAAACAACAAAGGGGTTATTCATAGATCATAAATTATAAGATCCAAACAACGTAATAAGATACCAACAGGAGAAGATAGTAAGAAAGATGAGAAAATGAAAAGGACAACAGCAATACAGTTGTATAAACAGACAGATAAACAGATAATCAGAGTTGGAAGGAACCTTGTAGGTCATCTAGTCCAACCCCCCACCCAAGCGGGAGACCCTACACAATTTTTGACAAATGGCAGTCCAATCTTTTCTTGAAAGCCTCCAGGGATGAAGCTCCCACAACTTCCAAAGGCAACTTCTGTTCCTTTGGTTGATTGTTCTCACTGTCAGAAAGTCTCTCTTTATTTCCAGGTTCAATCTCTCCTTGTTCAGTTTCCATCCCTTATTCCTTGTCTGGCCTCCCGGTGCTTTGGAAAATAGCTTGATCCCTTCCTCCTCTCTGTGGCAGCCCCTCAAATATTGGAAGACTGTTATCCTGTCTCCCCTGACCCTTCTCTTCATTAGACGAGCCAGGAAGAGTTCCTGCAACTGTCTATCATATGTTTTAGCCTCCAGTCCCCTCATCATCCTGGTTGCTCTTCTCTGCATTCGCTTTTTGGGCTACTGCTGCACACAGCTGGCTCCTACTTAGCTGATTGTCCACTAAGACTCCAATATCCTTCTCACAGTTACTGCTATAATAGAAGGCAGACTGGTTGCAATTGTTTTTTCTGCAGTCCTAACTGTCTGTTGAAGTCTGTGTCTGTCCTGTTTGATTGTTGTACCAAACCAGACAGTTATAGAGGTACAGATGACAGACTCAATAATTTCCCTGCAGAACAGTATCAGCAGCTCCTTGGGTTTAGTGTATGCTTAGGCTATTTGAAGCTTCCCCAGCCAGGTGCAAAGAATATCCCCTCTTTTGCATATACAAGTTTCTTTTAGTGAGGGTTCTCTATTTAGATTTTGTCTGATGCAATATATCCCCACATGCGAACATGATTGATTTCCTGTCTCATCTCATGACCCAAAAACATTGTCTTGCTTGTACTCGCTGTTTTGCCTGGCCTCACCTGCCCAGTCTCATTTTTAGAAATAGCACAGCTATGCCATTTTATTTTATTTTATTTTATTTTATTTTATTTTATTTTATTTTATTTTATTTTATTTTATTTTATTTTATTTTATTTTATTTTATTTTATTTTATTTTATTTTATTTTATTATTTTATTTATTTGTTTCCTTCTTGGAATGACAAACTGCTGGAGAAGTAATCAGAAAGAGCTTTTCTAGAAAAAGAATTACATGTACCAAGGGCAAAATGTCAGCAAGACATGTGCCGGAGTTGAATTCATGGCGTCTTGGTATGAAGGAATTTTTTTTTTTGTTAATCTCCCCGAATATCGAAAAAATGGATATACAAGGAATTGGTGAGGGTGTCTAGAGAAGCCATAATGTGCCTTTCAGCACTTTGTGGTTTGGAATATTGTGTAAACCCAAGTATTTTTAAATTATAATGTGCTTGGGAAAATTAGTCCTTTAATAGTGGATGAATTTTGTTCAAATTTTCCATCCTGCTAAGATTTTCTTTCTCCTGCATCTGTCTTTTTCTATACTTCCTGCTTCTGGATTCATCTCAGTTTTGAAGGTTGACATTTGACAAATTTGCCAACAATTTGTTGTCTTAGTTTTAAGGCAGTGGATTTCCACTTCCAGTGAACTTTAGCTCTCAGGGATTAAGATGGAGAGACTTCAAATCCCAGAAGTCCTCCAGAAAGCATGCTGACTGGGGAATTCTGGGAGTTAAAATCCACACAACTAAAAGTTACTAAGGTTGGGAAACAGTGGCTTATGGGATTTTAATTGCTCCATGGTGTCTTTCAGCCTTCACCCCAGTGCCCAGTCGTAGGATCTTTCAAAAACCTTAAAATACTTCCAAACTGATCAAAACTCTTATACAACTTTTCTTGGTGATCCTTCCTCCTCCTTCCTTTATCTTTTTGTCTGACCTGGTTTCTTGCCCTCAATCGCCTGCCTGATGAACTGTTATTCTACTGGTAATTTTCTACATGCTGTGAAGCATGCTTTTATTTTTGTTTTAAAAATCTCTTACTGAAGAAATTGTCCTTGGATCCTTCTTGGTGCTCAAGTTACCAATCTCTGTCTCCGCTTCTTTTGTTATTAAAGTTTTGGACAGAGTTGCCAACTCATCTGAGTCTTCATTTGTCCTCTAATCTTGTCTGATATCAATGGGAATCTCAAGCAGGCCACTCAGCTAAAATACCACTTCTCAAATTCTGAATGACAATCTTATAGCTGAGTCCACACACCTTTCTTCAGTGTTAGACCTGAGAGAAGTGTTTCCTTATTAGGTATTGTCTAGGTTGCAATTTTTGAGCATCAGTAATTGGTTTGATTATTTATTTACTTATTTATTTTTGCCGCCTATTCACACATGACGACTCAAGGTGGTTTACAGAATATAAAACCTCATATATAAACAACTAGCTCGATACCCTTTCGTTTTGCTGTTCTGGCATAGAGCAGAAATGGTTTGAAATGCATTTAGAAAAAGACAAGCTTTGGGGGCTTCTTTATTATTTACTAGCTCCATATTCATGCTTCCTAGAAAAGTATGTGGTGGGGCTTAGTTTTTGGGGAGGAAAATAAGGGAGGGAAATTCTGCCTCTGCCTACCAGCATCCATCGGTATTCCTCTGGCTACCATCTTGTCAGTGTGTGAGAGAGTTGAGAGCTGTTTGGAAACTGAAGCAGTATTTGCTGTGTGAGCAAGAAGGAGACAGCAAGGAGCCTGGGCGTGGCTTAGCTCAACTGTTCTGGACAAAAGCTGCTTGGTGCTGTGAAACTGAAACTGAAACTCCTCTCCTCTGCTTGTGATTTGCATTTGGAAGAGATTTCTTTTCAGGTGGTGAGGGGGAGCAGAACTCCTTAGCATCAGAGCGTGTTAATAATAATATAGGAAATACTCTGAATCCTCTGATAGTCATTTTGAAAAATCCTTTCTCAGTGAGCATCTAGAAGTAAAGGGGAATGTAAAGTGTCAAATTTCAAATTTGTAGGCTTTACAGTTCTAGAGATTTTGTGATGATGCGTGAATGGTATTTTGCTTTTCTATATATAAATAAAACTAATAAAAGAGTCATATAATAAGGTAATATAATAAAATCACTCCTTACCTCTCGCCCTGGCGACAACACCTCAAACAAGCTATTTAATGGGCTCTGGGTGCCCCAGGTCCATTGGCAGAAACAGGTCTTCAGCGCCTTACGGAAGAGTGTTAGAGAGGGGGCCATCCTAATCTCTCGGGGAGATGATGTTCCAGAGAGAGGAAGCCACCAAGGAGAAGGCCCTTCTTCTGCGATCCACTAGGTATATCTCCCTTGGGGATGGGACCCACAGCATTTCCTGCCTCCAGAAATATTTTTTTGTTGATTTCTGCATTTTTTGTTTGTTTGTTTATACAGTTTGGTACAATGGACCTGAGCTAATGTTATTGGATTGATTGGCATTGTGGTTAGGTGGTACATTCAGTGCTACATGAACCCAGCCTTTGAATCAGTGGTGGGATTCAATTTTTTTTTAACTACCTGTGAGCGTGGCTTGGTGGGCGTGGCATGGCAGACATGGCTTGGTGACTGTGGCAGGGGAAGGATACTGCAAAATCTCCCTTCCCACCTCACTAACCTGCTTTCCAGTTCCATTCTCCTGCGCAGGGCCATCAAAGAAGACCTAGCTGATCAGCTGGGACTCAATGGGAGGCAGAGGAGAGATGGGGTTGGTGGGGCCAGTCAGAGGTGGGATTGGCCGGTTCTCCGAACTACTCAAAATTTCCACTACCAGTTCTTCAGAATGGGTCAGAACCTGCTGAAGGCCACCTATGCTTTGAATCCGAGGACAGTTGTGTATGTGTGTGTTCTTCCAAACTAACTTTCCCCCAGAGCAATCTGAAATATTTTAGAAATCAGGGCTATTTAGAGAGGATCATTACTTCACAGTGGAAAGGAGGCTGGATACGGAGAGCAACGAAATTGTGCATTTACGCCCTTTAAAATACAGTATTTGTTGTTGCTCTTCTCCTTTCTTTTATTTTTATAAAGATTCACCATCTGTTCAAATGGTATTCCTGAGGATAGGGACATCATCTGACGTGGCGTTGTTCCCAGAAATATTTGGAAAAGAAAGAAAACAGCATGGCTAATAATGCTATATCATACATAGTATTATTACGGTTGCTGTTGTTACTGTCTCCTTTTTATGTGAGCCCCATTTGGTAGACGGTTCATGAAATCAACTCTGCAGGAAGGCTAAAACTGCTTTTACTGAAATGGGCTATAATAACAGTACCTTGCAAGTCTGATCATGCCGCATCTCCACTTCCTTCTTATCCTCCAGTGAATGAAGGAGGTGTCTGTCTGAGACTCTTCCAAATGTTATCTGGACAGTCTGGACTTTAAAACTTGCTTCAGCATCTTTCACTTCAGCAAGAGCTGTTGCAATCAACAATCCCTCAAATCAAGAAACTTATCAACTCGGGCAACAATCAAATGGGAAACAACTGTCAAGCGCAAAAGACTAGATCCAGATGTGAAGGTTCCATTAAGCTGGTTTATTTCTAAACGCCTATGCACAGAAATCTTCTCAACTAATGGTTGGTACCTGCTTAAATTTAAATAACGAGTCAATGGAATTCAAGGAGGGTTGGAATTAGTTCTCTTATGGCTATGTAGAGATTCCAAGCTGATCCCTCTTCTAACTCCACCCTCAGCTTCTGCCATCCCTTCTCCTGTACAAGGGGATGGCAACCTTCAACACTCAAAGAGTTACAAATGTCCTCACCAGAAGCCCCCTGTTCAATTCTGAGCCAATCAAAAGTCCAGTTCTCCCGCCACAGAGTCTCCTCTTGCACGGTGTTCTTTTTCCTCTGCTGACCAGAAGTCTGGTTCCCCCACCATAGAGTCCTAGCATGGCATCCTTTTTTTCCTTTCACCGACTGGTGAACAGGGAGCCGCAGCAGAGGGATGAAAGAGCCACATGCGGCTCCAGAGCTGCGGGTTACCGATCTCTATCCAATACCAACAGCCTAATCAAGGAACTTCCAAGAAGAAAATCACACCCGCACCATCATTGATAAGGCAAGCAACTAGTGTATAAATGAAGCAAACCCCATTGCTTTCTATCACTGAAGATGTTACCTAGGTACTTTTACCTACCTTTGAATTCGCTATGGGCTGGTTTTGTCAAAGATTGGAAGTCAATGTTAATTTTTAGCAAAACCATCATAAAACATGGTCGCATGACCATAGAATGCTACAAGCAGCCATAAATGCAGGCCAGTTGCCGAGCACCTAATATATGGTTATCTGACAATGGAGGAGCAGCGATCAGAACTTTGGAACTGGGTCATAAGAACCCCCAGGAAGATCCATTGTAAATTTAAACAGTCACTTCGTGGCTTGATATAAGTCGAGGACCATCTGTCCTCTTTCCATGGTTGCTTATAGAATGGTGGAGAGAGGCGTCATGGAAAATAAAAACATCCCAATCATATTTTTCACCACCTTTCCAACAATAAAAGCAAACTCTAAAGTAGCCCTAAATGGAATGAGAAAGCATGCATTCTCAAAAGGAAAGATTGCTCCATCACTGGAGGTTTTCAAGAAGAGATTGGTCAACCATTTATCTGAAATGGTAACCTTCTGCTTGAGTAGAAGGTTGGACTAGAAGACCTCCAAAGTACTTTCTAAGTCTGTACTTCTGTTAACTTTTTTTCCCACAGAGATTCCAAATTTGGACAGTACACATTAGGTGATTGTTGAATTTTTCCTTGTAGCTGATGGAAGTGGTGAGAAAGAAACCATGCTTGTTTCCACTGGGTCCCCAGTTTGCTTCCTCTCTCCCCTCGTGGGGTTGTCCCAGAGTATTATAGGGAAAAAATGACAGCTGCCACCAAATCTCTATATATAAAAGCGAAATATCACTCACACATCATTCCAAAATCTCCAGAACTGTAAAGCCTACAAACTTGAAATTTGGCACGTATGTTCCTCTTGGCTTCTAGGTGCTCACTAAGAAAGGGTTTTTCAAAATGACCATCAGAGGATTAACATTTCATATATTATTATTATTAACACGCTCTGATGCTAAGGAGTTCTACTCCCCCTCACCATCTGAAAAGAAATCTCTTCCAAATGCAAATCACAAGCAGAGGAGAGGAGTTTCAGTTTCACAGCAGCAAGCAGCTTTAGTCCAGAACAGTTGAGCTAAGCCACACCCAGGCTCCTTGCTGTCTCCTTCTTGCTCACACAGCAAATACTGCTTCAGTTTCTGAACAGCCCTCAACTCTCTCACACACTGACAGGACACTAGCCAGATGAATACCAATGGATGCTGGTAGGCAGAGGCAGAATTTTCCTCCCTTATTTCCCTCCCCAAAAACTAAGCCCCGTAGTTTTGTAGCGAAGCATGAATATGGAGCTAGTAAATAATAAAGAAGCCCCCAAAACTTGTCTTTTTTTCAGTGCATTTCAGACCATTTCTGCTCTATGCCAGAACAGCAAAACGAAAGGATATAGCTGGAGAAGAAGTTATTTATTTCTGTCCCAGGCTGAGTGCCAACTCACAACTTTGTGCTTTATGACTCCTACTAGCTGTTCCAGTTAATTTGCCAGATGAATTTCCAAACCAAGAGATGATTGTGTTAGAATTGACCCAATTTGAGCCGATGAGCCTTAGCTGCTGTGGAAATTGAGACAAATCAGACTGTATTTAGTGAACTAAAAAAGGATGCTACTGAGAATGCCTACAAAACAAAAAACCACAAAACGATCGTTTACCACAACTCCTTCAACTTAACTCCTGTAGCAATCAGCATTTGTTTTAAATAAGGATGCTGTTAGTATTCGGCATCGATTCCTGGGGCAGGAAAAAATTAAATGTTCCTACCGTTCTTTTCAAAGCTGAGCTGAAATTTCTAAGAATGCATTTTCCTAGCTTATCTCAAAGAAAGTACCTGGGATTTTTCTATTTGCTAGCCTCACCAAAAGAATTTTAAATGAGAGAAAATTCTGTATTGTTCTTTTGACAACTGATATTTTCTTTCTATAATGCCTTAGTAGGGAATTTGATTGGGGGTTTAGGGAGAAAAGAAAATGGAAAATTTGACTACTAGTGTGTTGGCTATGAGTTCCTTGCTGTTACCTATAGTCTATAAGGTGTTTCTTACTCTTACTTTACCTGAGTTCCTTACTCTCCTTTACCTGGGAAAAGGACAGGCAGAGGCTGGTGGTGGAGTCAAGAGAGGAATTAGCCTAGAGTCATTATGTCTCCACAAATGGTTCATGACCAAACCCTCTTGAATTCCCTTAACTCTTATGTAATGACAATTTAGTGCTAACCCTTAGTTGACTAGTTCCTTATGTAGAGCCATGAGCAATAAATCAGCTTGACTGGTTCTTAATGGGAGGTTCTGATTCTTTGCACCTGACAGCATCCTTGTTCCCTTAGTGGGATGTTGGGGGGGGGAAGTTCAGCCCACTCCCAAACCCCACTGGATCGCTTGCAAAATTAAACATGCGCCCACCATTTCAGCAATATTCTCTCCTGCTGTCTTAATCAAAATCAACTATTTCATTTATGTCAGTGGTTCTTAAAACAGTTTGACCCAATTATCTCTTTCCCAGTCTTGAATAAAATCATTTATCTCACCAAAGAAAACTCCCGACTCGAAGTTTCTTAGCAACGGAAATCCCAAACTGGATCCTCGACTCACAAACAAGCTATTACAAATTGCTCCCTTAGCTCCAGGACATGTCCAAAGCATCCTCTTGGGGGCAATTACCCTCGGTTTAAGAACAATTGCCAAATGTGCATTTCCTGTCTAGTCTGTCACAACCAATGGGAACATCAGCAGTGTCAGTTTCAAGGTAGCTCAGCTAAGGAAATCTATGTCATGTACCTCGGCACTATTTTTATTGTAAAGCTAATCTTCCCGAGTCTCACTGTGCTTCCCCTCCCTCCCTCTTTCTTTTAGGGAAGTAGGGAAGGCTTGTCAAGACATTTACTCAGGTTACCTTCCTGCCCTGGAACTCAATCCTCTTTTATCTGGCCTGTGGTGGAATGTAGTCTTGATTCCCAGGACGGAGGGTGCAAATTCCGGAGGAACTTTCAGGTCAGATAGTTTGTGTGAGAGAAAGAGAGTGAAGACAACTACTCCCTAATACAGACAGTCCTCAACGGACAACCACAATTGACCCCAAAATTTGTATTGCTAAGCAAGAGGTTTGTTAACTGAATTTTGCCCCATTTCTTGCCAAAGCTGTTAAGCAAATCACTGGAAGTTGTTAAGTGAATCTAGCTTCCCCACTGGCTTTGTTTGTCAGGAGGTCACAAAAGCGGTTCTCATGAACCTGGGACATTGCAGCCATCATACATATGAACTAGTTGCCAAGCATCTGAATTTTGATCACGTGGCCATGGATGTGCAACGGTCGTAAATGTGAAAAATGGTTATAAGTCACTTTTTACAATGCCAGTGTAATTTTGAACAGTCACCAAATGAACGGTTGTAGTTTCCAGAGTTTATGATTAATGGTGCAAGTAGTCAGCTTTAGTGTTGGGCTCCGAATATGCCTCACAGCAAGTCAGCTGCTGCCGGATCTACATTTCTATTTGTGTGCTGGATGATGGCTTTGGAATGACCCAGCAGAGCTGAGGATGGATTCTGCAACAACTGCAGGGATGGAGGATGGATTCTGAAGCAACTGCGGGGCTGCTGGAAATGGGTCTTTTCATGTATCGATGTGGTGCATATTGTTAAAGGGGGTTGGGGCACATATAGGTGGTAATTATGTCTTAGGTTAAAACACGGTGAAGGTGGCATCAGGTGGGGAACAGTTAGTGAGGGTCAGAATAGGGTAGGGATGTAGACATGCTATAGGGTTAATAGCATTTAGGGAGAATGGGTTAGGCATGGGCAGATTAGAACTGCATATAGGCCTGGGTGTGGTGGGGTGTGTCTCATGATAATGTTAATAAAAGGAAAGGGAGCAAACTCAAACCCAACGCTAACCTTGCCTGGCTTTTAGCATTTATTGTCAGAGAAGAGTATTTGTTGTTTGCTGAGCTAATGAATAAACCACCATTGCACTGCAAAGGAGCTGGAGTTTGTATTCATTTCAGGACAAATCTTCAATACTCAAGGACTGGCTGAGATTTAGTTCAGCAAAATTCTGTCTATCGTCAAGGATTTGGAACCTGACATGACCATAGTCTTCCCTCTGTCCTTCAAGGCCGTTCCCTCTTCTCTCCGCACTCTACAAGCACATGAATGGGGCTACTTGTGATTTCCCCACTCCCTCTCCAAACTTGAGTAAAAGTATTCAGACTCTTATAGGTTCTCCTATAAAAAGGAAGCTGAATAAGATTAGACAAGAAGCAATGGATGGAAACTAATTAAGGAGAGAAGCAACCTAGAACTAAGGAGAAATTCCCTGATAGTGGGAACAATTCATCAGTGGAAAGGTTTGCTTCTGGAAGTTGTAAGTGCTCCAACACTGAAGTTTTTATGAAGAGACTAGACATCCACTTGTCTGGAATGGAATGCCTGAGTAGGGGTTGGACTAGAAGACCTCCAAGGTCCCTTCCAGCTCTGTTATTTTATGTTCTATCTCAGACGACTGCTGTTATTCTGTTATACAGTTAATAGGGAAATAATAGGGACATTTTGAAAACCAGAACCTTGAGATGACAAGGCTGCAGCTGAAATTTGTTAGTTTCCGATCTCCCTATGAGTTAAGCCCAAGTGTAAAAATCTTTTTAGAGGCATTAAAACAGCTTCCTCCTCCCCGCTAACCCCCTGGAATGGATTTATGTGGGAAAAAAAAATGAAACAGCAAGTTGGGACTACGTAATGGTTTTGCATGAGGCTCATTAAATATTTATGCATGCGGAATAAGCATCCGAGCTAATTAAATTCCCATTGTATTTATGCAAGGGAGGTTTGGTTATGTAGTCTTAGGAAACCTGCTAAGTGGGGAACAATGGAGAATCTTTTTTGTCTTCTTTTTGCCCAAAGAGAAAAAAGGAAGACCTCTCGTGTTTCATAAGAGGCTCGTGCCAAAAATAAATATTCAATATTGCTCCTGCAGGACTCATTTCTATTCAGATAGAGAGTTGATGAATATTTCTGCTGTCCAGTATCCCCCACACTAAAAAAACTGGGTGTGCAGTAGGTGTGTGTAAAGCCCCTTTTCCCCCATTGCAGTGCCACAGGAATTGCCAACTGAGCAGAATATCAAAATAACCCAACAACAGAGTGGGAAGGGATCTTCGAGGTCTTCTAGTCCAACCCCCTTTGGCAGGAAACCCTATACCATTTCAGACAAATGGTTGTCCAAGCTCTTCTTAAGTGTTGGAGCACTCACAACTTATGAAGGCAACCAGTTCCACTAATTAACTGTTCTCACTGTCAGGAAATTTTTTCTGAGTTCTAGGTTAGGTCCCTCCTTGATTAGTCTCCATCTGTTGCTTCTTGTCCTACCTTCAGGTCAGTGGTGGTATTCTACTGGTTCAGCTCAGTTCTGGCGAGCTGGTAGCAGCAATGAGCAGCAAAGACCAAACCGGTTCTCTCCACCGTTCTGCCCACCCGCGCGCCCGTGCTCTCATACTCCCTTTTATCCAGGGGTGGGATTCAATTTTTTAAAAACCAGTTCTGTGGGCGTGGCTTAGGGGGTGGGGGTGGCTTGGTGGTCATGTGATTGAGTGGACATGGCTTGGTGGTCATGTTATTGGCTGGATGTGGTCAACTCAGTATCACTCACATCGAGGCACACATCTCCTCACCTGGCCTCTCATGACTGTGGGGATGCTGCAACAGTCGTAAGTGTGAAAAATGGTCATAAGTCACTTTTTTCAGTGCCATTGTAACTTTGAATGGTCACTCCATGCAAGCAAAGTACCAGCAAAGGAGGGGAACAAAACTCCAGAGGAGTTCCAGAGACATGAAGTCTACTCCTGCCAAGAATGTAATAAGGGTTAATGGAGAGGCAGTTTCTGTAAGCAACACCAGAATGTTTCCTTCCTGCCTTCCTTACAGGATTAGGCCAGTAATTTCTTCTAACAACCAGTTCTCTGAACTGCTCAGAATGTCAACAACAGGTTCTAGCGAATAGGTGCGAACCAGTAGAATCCCACTCCTGCTTTTATCCACTGAATTTCAAGTGCAGCTGTTTTGTTTGGCACAGAATAGTCTCCCACTTCAGTGAGGGGTTGGACTAGATGACCTACAAGGTCCCTTCAAACTCTGATTATCTGTTAATCTTGTTGGAAGGGACCTTGGAGGTCTTTTGCTCCAACTCACTGCTCAAGCTGGAGACCCTTTACCATTCCGGATAACTGGCTGTCCAGTCTCTTCTTGAAAACCTCCAGTGATGGAGCATCCACAGCTTCCAGATGCCAGCTGTTCCACCGGTGAATTGTTCTCACTCTCAGGAATTTTCTCCTTTAGTTCTTTAGCTCGGCTTAGTTAGATGAGATGGAGGAATACAGGCTGCTAAATTAAAAACATTGCAGAAACCTACTTTTTTTCCTGTTTAATATGTGTGCATGAAGATGTCTTCTGATCTTTGCTGAACCTTGTGACAGGTGACATTTTACCTTTCCCACTTTTGAAGTTTGTAGGAAGAGACAAAACAGCATTCCCCTTGGCTTTCAAAAAAACATTACATGAATCAAAATCAAAATCTTTGATTGTGATCATAGATCCGGAAACCTTACATGACTACCTCTACATATAACCAGGAGGGATCTGGTAGTACCTTTCCTTGACGACACTATTAAAAGTTAAAAGTTTTTGGGAGTTGAAGCTCACTTCATCGAATGCCACCCTGGACTAAGGCAACTCACCTCCTAAAACCTCTACATAATAATCAGACAAAAAAAAAATCCTATTGAGTACAGTCCAAACTGAGTACAGGCAGATCTCAGTTTATATGTGTTCATTTAATAACTCAAAGAGTAAAAAATCTTTTTGAATTTTTCAAATGAAGCAAGTAAATTAGTCTAGATTTAAAAAAAAAAAATTACCACAAACTTTTGAAATTCAAATCTACAACGGCACTGAAAAAAGCGACTTGTTTTTCACACTTATGACCATTGTAGCACCCCCATGGTCACATGATCAAAATTCAGATGCTTGGCTCATATTTATGACGGTCGCAGTGTGTTCTGACCTAGGCTCCACAAAATCACGAAGCAGACTCCTCATCCCGACAAAACCCCTTTTTATTTAGGCTAAGGTGAATTCTTCTCATTCACATCCAGCAAAGTCCCGTCAAACAGTCTTTCAAGAGTGATTTACAATCACAGACCTTTATCAGACTTGGAGACTGTCAGGCCGATAGCTCCCAAGCACAATGGCTGTAGCAGAAAATACTTGGCAAGGAGTCATGAACAAATCTTCACACTAATTAAATAAACTAATTGTCTCCCGCAAACACCACTCCCCTTTCGCTCCTCTTTATTCCCTATGGGAGGGGCCATTCATCGTCCACCTGTGCTTTTACTTCTGAGTCGACCCTTGTTCCTTAACTGTTCCCTTCTCCTGGCAGCTCTGCGCAGGCACACATCAGGAACAGGCTCCAGCTATTCTTCTTCCTCACTGATCTCCAACCTGAAGGCAGCTGATAACTGTTGATGGAGCTCTGGCTCCATCTCTGCTTCCAATGCACAGCACTCATCCGAGCCTTCCCCAGACTCCAGGACTGGCCCATGTTTCTCCTCAACCTCCTTAATGTCCAACTCTGCACTGGCTGTCCACAACAATGTGATCCCTTTTGCAACCTTCTGACAATCAAAGGCAATTTGGGAAGCCAACAATCGTACTATTAGTTGAACAGATGCAGTGACTCACTTAACAACTGGGGCAAGAAAGCTCATGAAGTGGGTCAAAACTCACATAACAACAGTCTTGCTTAGCAAAGGCATTTTGGGCACAATTGTGGTCATAAGGATTACCTGTATTGTGATAAAACTGCACCACACTGCTGATAAGTTATTCATGTTGCTTGTAATAATGAAAAGTATCGCTGGTATCTTGTAGCACAAAAGCGTTTATTACTGGAGCAATTTAAATCTAATCAATCAGGCAAAAGAGGAGACTAAACCAGGTAGCTTTAATATTCAGCTATTAATGAGCAAAGGCGAAGCAGACTTTAATTATGGAAGTAAGTTCTGGAAGGTTCATCCATTCGTTACTGAAATTCCGCGGCCGCCTGGTCATTCTTCATTCTGAGGTTGTCCTGACAATTACAGATGGAGCTTTTGTTTCAAAATGGCAGCCAGCATTATTGTTGAATGATCAGGATGAAAAGAGACAACGTGGAAGTAAATGAGATAGGATGAGCGTCAGGTAGAAAGATACCCAAAGGCTCATGCTTGGAGAGGTTGCATTATCTGTCATCATTTGTGACTCGTCTCTTTGGGAACAGAGATGGCTTTAAAGAGAACAAGATTGGGCAGCTGCTCATAATCTTACAAAGAGCATCCCTCTGCTGTCACCGGGTAGCAGCTGTTACACTGGGTGACAAGAGAGAATGTTAGCTTGGGGTAACGGCTTTTTTCTGGTATTCTTGTTGAGAGGCCAACCTTATCAGTTGCTTTCCCCAACTCTTTCCTGTTGGCCTACATAAATGAAAATTCTGCTAAAGGATAAAACTAATTTTTCATGCGTATCTGGTTGTGTTCGATGGCAGGAGGTACCAGGTAACTTTGAGAGAGCTATAAACTGCAGAATAATGAAGTAAAGTAGGAAGAATTGGGCTACATCTATGGGCAAGACCAGGGCTCCATACAATTGTCCTTCCTCCCTCCCTCCCTCCTCTTTTCTCCTCCTTCTCCTCCTCCTCCTCCTCTTCTCTCTCCTCCTTCCAGTATTTTGCTACCCTCTTGAATTATTACCAATCTCTACCCAGGCAAGAGTCTTGGTTCCCTTGCAGTTTGGACCGAGATTATAATTAGCACCTTTTGAGCTCTTATTGTGATCATTAATGGGGGGGCATCACAGAATACAACTCCAGCCCTCAATAGCTCAACAAGGATAGTCTCCTAGAATTGTCGGGCTCAAGGGTAAAATGCTCACAAGTTTATTCAACCTGGCAGATATCTGCACTGTGATGACATTGCTGTCAAAAATATTGTTCTTTTGCTTTAATCTAAAGTTAAGCCACATTCTCTCCTCTCTTGGAAAAGAACAATAAAAAAACTTTTAGGATGTTTCAGAAGCAACAGAGAACAACACTAGAAATTTCTAAGCAAGACAATTCTTGACAGAATCACATATACAGAGGTCATTTTTTTTTTACCTCTTATCCTCAGGTGATTTGAGAATTCCCTTAAAATTGCTTTGGCTGATATTGTTTTGAGTTTGGCTTTTTTAAAAATTTCAAATAATGTTGGAGGAGAACTTCTGGTGACATTTTCTGTTACACAACAATTGTTTCCTTAAGCAGTTCCTCCAAGGGAAGGTTGAGCAATGGATGGAAAGGAGAAATAAAGAAAGCTCTATTTCCCTTTAGTTTCATTAGAATAAACTACATTGTGATTGAAATATTGCACTTTGTAGCACATACCTTTTGGATGCAAAAGTTATTGCAAATACACCTGTGTCATCTTCTTGATCAAAATATGGAAATTTGTGTGACCATGGATGCTATGCTAAGAGAACGGGGGCATTGAAAGCAAACTAAAGCAGGAGTAGAAGAGAAAATTTGCAGCTCAGGGTTGAAATGCGGGGTCTCTGAGCTTGGTGGCTTTCTTGCAGATGTTTCATGACCCAACTAGGTAACATCCTCAGTGCTGGAATGGAATGGAATGATGGAGGAGGAAGAGGAGGAGGGAGAGGAAGGGAACTATGGGGTCCTTGGTACTCTCTGAGCTTGGCAGTTTTCTTGCAGATGTTTCATTACCCAACTAATGATTGCACGCTGATATTACCTATTTCATAATGAAATATCTACAAGAAAATCACCAAGCTCAAGAAAGGAACTCTTAGAGCAGAAGACAGATAGCAAGCACCCTTGCCCACTTCACGACTGTACACATGTAATACCTCATGACAACCCCTCTAAATGAGGGCTGCTGCACTTTTCAATGTCTGTGAAGACCATAAGGGGCCTTCAAGAGCCATCAGGGAAGGTTCACTCTAGTCCCAGCAGGTCCAAGGGTCCTGGGTGTGAATCTTGGCCTTAGGTCTCCTCCGCAGGAAGCACCTTCCTTCCATCTCTTGGCCCACAAAGAAGCTGTATTTGTACTGCATACTATTTATCAATTTACTTAAAATATCAAAATTTATCTATGTACTTAACACCATTGCTGGACATTTTCAAATATAGGCCAGACAATTTGACCAGGATGACATGAAGTCTCCTGCCTTGAGCAAGGGGTTCAGAACCTCTGAGTTCTCTTCCGGCCCTGCCAGTCTATCTTCGAATTATATAACTGCCCATCATATAATAAACTCTGGGCTGCTCTTAATCGAAACATTGGACTGTGTGATAACTTAATGAAGTATTTTTGTGGGGTGTTGAGGGCAGGAGAGTTGATTGGGTTGTGTGAACCCTGGGCTGGCTGATTAATGCACGGCTCGATGCATTTTTGCAGAGCCAGAAAAAGTGTTCATTAAATTGCAGGGTCAAGCATGATTTTGGAAGGCAGCATGTGAAGGATAAGTTTCTGCAGTGGCCCTTTATGGATGGTGCCATTGAGTAAAATGCAGTGCCCAAACCTGTACAGCTCACAACAGCAAAATGTAAGCAAAATGAGTCTGTCATCTGCACCTCTATAACTTTCTGGTTTGGTTCTGCAACCCAGCAAGACAGACACAGACTCCAGAGAGTAATTAAGACTGCAGAAAAAACAATTACTACCAACCTGCCTTCCATCGAGGATCTGTATGCTGTATGCTCAAAAAGAGGGCTGTGAAAATATCCACAGACCCTTCACATCCTGGACATAAACTGTTTCAATTCCTTCCCTCAAAACGATGCTACAGAGCCCTGCACACCAGAACAACTAGACACAAGGACAGTTTTTCCCCAAATGCCATCAATCTGCTAAACAAATAATTCCCCCAACACTGTCCAACTATTTACAAAGTCTGCACTACTATTACTATTAATCTTCTCATCACTCCTTATCACCCCTCCCCTCCCATTTGTGACTGTATGACTGTAACTTTGTTGCTTGTATCCTTATGATTTATATTGACTGTTTTCTAGTATGATTTGATTGCTTATTGTACCCTATGACTGTTATTAAGTGTTGTACCTGATGATTCTTGACTCTTGATGAATGTATCTTTTCTTTTATGTATACTGAGAGTATTTACACCAAGGCAAATTCCTTGTGTGTCCAAGCACACTTGGCCAATAAAGAATTCTATTCTATTCTATTCTATTCTATTCTATTCTATTCCTTCATTTCATTATTCTATTCTATTCTATGATTTGATTGCTTATTGTACGCAATGACTACTATTATTGTTGTACCTTATGATTCTTGACAAATGTATCTTTTCTTTTATGTATACTGAAAGCATTTGCACCAAGACAAATTCCTTGTGTTTCCAATCACACTTGGCCAATGAAGAATTCTATCCTATTCTATGTAAAACTTTTCCAAGTCTGGAGATTCAAGATCAAGTGAGCGGCTTGGCTTGTTAGTATTTCACAGTCACAAATGGCTGTAGGTGTGAGAAATCGCAGCACCAGATCTCTATTTCTCCGTTGGGCTTGCACAATAATATCGTAGTCCTTCTGAAGAATGTACATTTGAAGGGAGGCAGGGGGCAACCATAAAATTATACAATCTTTGCCTGGGAAATGGATATTTGGGTAATAAAATTCTGTCTCCTGCTTGGAGTTCAATCATCAGATGCAGAGAATGGCTAGATGGAGATAAGTGATGCAAACTGGCGTGGACTGACGAAACGAGCTACAGGTTGCAAAGCTTATGCCTTTTATTAAAACGGGCTAGTTGGAAAAAGGTGCTTCCAGGCTCCTTTTGCATATTCCCCAAGCATCCTTTGAACCACTTGGGAGTTTGCCTCTAGCTCACCTTTGATCACCTGATTGACTTTGCTGTTGTCTTCTTGTCCGCCGCTTCTTGTCTTTGGAAATCTTAGCAGAAGAGAGTCAAGGAGAAAGAAAATGAAAGGCTTCTTAGAATTATTATTTTTTTAAAAGAAATCGGAAGGTGTGGAGGGGCCGGGTCTTTGCATGCTTTATGGGAGCTTTATATGCATATTAAGGATGTAAAAAGAAAATCTACTCTGCGTTTTATTCCAGGAAAAGTGGAACAATCTGTGTGTTGTGGCCCACCAGTGGCCAGCAGAGCTGGCAGCAGAGTCTGACAGTGAGAAGGTTGGGAAGGAACATGGGCCAGTCCTGGAATATGGCGAAGGCTCTGATGAGTGCTGGGGAGGCAGAGATGGGTCCAGGGCTCTCGGACAGTTATCAGCTGCCTTTGGATTTGGACATCAGTGAGGCAGAAGAACAGCTGGAGCCTGTTCCCAGTGTGCGCATGCACAGAGCTGCCAGGAGAAGGGAACAGTTAAGGAACAANAAGAACAGCTGGAGCCTGTTCCCAGTGTGCGCATGCACAGAGCTGCCAGGAGAAGGGAACAGTTAAGGAACAAGGGTAGACTCAGGAGTAGAGACACAGGTGGATGGTAAATGGCCCCTCCCATAGGGAATAAAGATGAGCAAAATGGGAGTGATGTTTGCAGGAGACAATTAGTTCCTTTAATGAGTGTGAAGATTTGTTTATGACTCTCAGAGTCTCCTTGCCAAGCATTTTCTTGTACAGTGTTGCTCTTGGAAGCTATCGGCCTGGCAACTCTCCAAGCCTGATAAGGTCTGTGGTTGTAAATTCCTCTTGAATAACTGTTTGCCGGGACTTTGCTGGATGTGAGTTATTCCCTCCCAAAGGGGATAAAAGAGGAGCGAAAGGGGAGTGGGGTTTTGCAGGAGACAATTAGTTTATTGGTGTGAAGTTCCTGCATTCTTGCCAATAACACTGTGGCGTCTGAAAGATAACAGCCTGGCAACTCTCCAAGCCTGATAAAGGTCTGTCACTGAGAAATATCTTGAAAGACTGTTGGGCGGGACTTTGCTGGAGAGGAATTCCTTGTAAGATAAATGAAAGGGGTTTATCGGGACGAGGCTTCGTGCTATTGGGGAAGCCTAGGTCAGAACAATGAGGAATCAAAGGCAAAGACAATGAATGGCTTCTTAGAACTTTTTTTAGACATGGGAAGGTATGGAGAGGCTGAGGTCTCTGCATGCTTTATGGGGGCCTTATAGTAGGGGTGGAGTGCTACGGGTTTGCACAGGTTCGGACAATCCTCTAGCTAAGATTCTGCGCAGTTCGGCGAACTGGTAAATCCCACACCTGGCTGTCCCCACCCACCCCACCCTGCCCCTCCCAAGAGTCCCCATGTGGCCCATTTTGGATGCCAGGTAAGTACAGTACCTGCACAGAGACTCAGGGAGGGCAAAAAATGGGCCTCTGGAGAGCCTCTGGAGATTTTGTTTCCCTCCCAGAGGCTCAAGAAAAGCCTCCGGAGCCTGGGAAAGGTGAAAATTGCCCCCTCCGGCTGTGGTGCAAGACCCCAACTAGGCCACACCCACCATGGCCACGCCCATCCAGCAACCTGGCAGAGAACCGGCTGCTGAAATATTTGAAGCCCACCCCCTGCCTTACAGGTATGCACATTAAGGATGTACAAGAAAACCTACCATGGGTTTCCTTCCAAACAAAGTGACATAATCTGTAAAAGAGGTTACAGCTCAGAAGTGTGTAGGATTCACAGAGTCTGTTCCTTTCTAAGTGAAAGCGATTAACCGGTCAGCTGAGTGCAAAATGGTGCGCTGAAGATAGTGAGGGGGTCTTGGAGGCTAAATTCTGCAAGAAACAAGATAGGAGAGGCATCTTCAGATATTTGTGAATGACAATCCCAAAGAAGAGAAGGTATGGGGCAGAGGTCGCCAACCTTTTGGACCTCTGGGACCCCCAAACTCATAATTTTATATCCCATGGACCAGAGACCCTGGGAAAATCCCCCCAAAAGTCTGCAGGAAAATTCCCCACCCCATTTTCCTACCGATCAATTATTCTTTATTTGGGATCACAGGACACTGTCTCCAGCTCTGTTCTCAGGGGGGGAGAGAGAGACTTTTATTAAGTTCAGAAATCACTTACACTGGGTTTCCCTCCCCCTCCTTCCAGTCACGAAGGACATACAAATTTACAAGAGTGAAAATTCTATAATATGAGCTTTTCCTCACGGATTGATTTCAACATGCACGGCCTGCCTGGTTCTCCTATATAAATATTTCTTCTTTCCCTCAAAAAGATGTCACTTTTAATCTCTCTCCCACCAGCCATTTCCGTCATGCAACGTTTTGTTTCAGTTTTAAACAACCGCATTAGGTTATTTTCCAACTCAGACAATCTGTTCAACACGAATTCATTCCTGTTGTTTCTCATCGCATCTCAGTTGGCACAATGGAATATTTACATTTCTAGCATCACCATTAAAATAAAACTCAGGGGGTTTTTTTTTGGTTTTTTTTAACCAGGGATGAAAGATTTGATGTTCCCTCCACTTCAGACCATGTGGCCATTTCATTATTTCACTTGCTTCTCCCTGGTTTCTCTTATTTCATTTCTGCAAATTGTTTCCAGACTTTTCTCTGGAAGAGGCAATGCCGTATAGGGAATCTTTGATTTAGAGCCATAATTGAGCCTGCAATTTTGGTCATAAGTCATGACAGTCATGAAACAGATTGTTGTGTGACTTGTGCCCAATTTTATGACCTACTTCTGCAATCATTAAATAAACACGACATGAACCCATTGTGGTTATGAAAGGTTGTAAAATGGAGCAAAACTCACTTAATAAGAAATCCTGGGCTCGATTGTGGTCATAAGTTGAGGACCACCTCAAGTTGGGTTGCAATGAAGATGATGAGTTGTTCAAAATAAAAGTGAGAAGTGTATGTTGCGATCGCAAGGATAGAAAATTGTGGAGATGTACAATGATTTGTGCGAATTTAAAAAAGATTTAGCTATTTTCCATTCCTCTTCTTTTACCTTGTGCCTGTAATTATTTTTTCTTTTTCTTTCTGGCTTACTACTTCTCTCCCCTTACCTTATTTCCCCTTTCTCCTTATTTGGTAAACTCAAATATTGCACTTATGTCTTTCTGTGCATCTGTTCATGTCATGCTAATTATTTTGGATTAGTTTTGATTAGCCAACGAAGGTGGAAAGCTTTTGTGTCACCATCTTGTTTCTCATTTCTTAATGTTTGGCATAACTTGGAAAAGTCCCGGTTTTGTACCAGTAAGGATTTTGCTCCAGTCAGAATGTTCTCTATACTACAACTTTGGGCAACTAAATTCGGGTGGGTGGGGGAATACAGGGACACAGGGTCAACTCTCATATTTCTTGTTGCTTTTTAAAAAAATTATTTATTCTATTCTATTCTATTCTATTCTATTCTATTCTATTCTATTCTATTCTATTCCATTCCATTCCATTCCATTCCATCCCATCCCATTCAATTCCACTCCTCTCCTCTCCTCTACTGTATTCATCATAGGACTTAAGATAAGGGGACATTTGACTCAAAACATTTACAAAGCAGCACTTAAAAAGAAAAAGATGCATGTAACACACAGAGTAGATGTGAAATTTAACCAGACTCTGGGCTATATGGAAGAGCATTACTGAATGCTGATGTGTGTTTCACAGATTTTCTGCCTGCTTGGTCCTGCTGCCCAAAAATGATTTATGAACATTTTTAAGAAGTCTGCCTGGCGCAATCCATTTGATGGAACAATTTTGCTGTGTCTTGTTTCCACAATCACTGATCTCAACTAAATAATTATGTACTGGGGAAAAAAAAATAACAATCCTTAAGGTCCGGTTCAGCTTATTCTTGTAAGAAGATAAAATGAATCCTTTTGGATCAGATGAAAGGTTAGCCTCCTGGCAAATGCCTCTGGGAAATTCATAAAAAATTAGTTGAGGACCAGTGTCTAAACTTCTATCTTTTTGCAACTGGTGGCCAATATAAACACCAAACTAGAAGATCTAATGTAGTTTGCTGCAGTAAAAAAATAACATGTATTTTCCACCTTTTAGACTACTCTTCCCAAATATAAGCGTGGCGTGGTGGCTCAGTGGTTAAGATATTTGAGGGCTTGTAGGAATTGGGTATGTCTAGTCTAATGAAAAGAAGGACTAGGGGTGACATGATAGTATGGTTCCAATATTTGAGGGGCTGCCACAAAGAAGAGGGAGTCAAGCTATTCTCCAAGGCCCCTGAAGGCAGGACAAGAAGCAATGGATGGAAACTAAGCAGTATGTTTAGTTCTTTAGATGGCTTCACATAACACATTCAACCAAACAAAGATGATTTAGGGTGATTCTTTGAAAGCTGTAGTTTTTTTAAAAAATGGAACTTCCCAAGGAAATGTCACAGTAGATCCTTTCTGTGCATCTGCAACATAGGATGAACCTGGGATAGAGTTTTAGCTGTCTGTTTTGCCTTCATTAATTCACCTGATTGACCTAACACTCCCACATATAAAACGGATCAGATGAAGTGTCGCAACTGATTGAGTTAAAATTATCTCCTCTTGAGATTCAAAGCGATAGTTCTTCAGTTGCTTTGAGGACAAGTGCTAGCAGCCTGGATGGGCTAATCTGACTGCCAAAAGGACCAACTTTTTCCAGCCAAGGGGCATATACTTTTGTCACATTAAAAAGTATTCTGCCTCGTCTTGTTAAAAAAAAGTTCAGTGTTTCTCCATGTTTGAGGATTTGTGTGAAGAACAAAATGGATATGTATCCAGAAGCAGAAGAAATTTTTCCCATCTGGAGATTGCTGTGGAACATGGAAACTGGGCAATCAGAGTAGGTTTCCCCCTTCCTCTGTGTTTCATGTGTTATAAGATTGAGATGTTTTATAAGGTTCAAATATTCAAACTACTAAGAAACTGTAGAGAAGGACTGGAAGAATCTGGGGTGGAATTAAAAGAGGAATCAGCCTAGAAATCTCTACATAGCCACAAATTAAGTAAGCCAACCTCCCTTTTATTCCAATGACCCTTATCTAACTCCAGGTAGGTGCTAATTAGCACCTCCAGGTAGGTGCTAATTTCTTGAGAAGATTCCTTGCATAGGCATGAGTAGCAATATATCAGTAACTGGATCTACACATGTGGATCTGGTCTTTTGAACCTGACAGGAACAATTCTGGCCTTGGGAAATGTGGAAAATTTTCCTACATTGGTGGAAAGGAACTAAGAGTCCAGATATTAAACAGTGGATTCAGGAGATGTTTTCCTTATTGATTTTTGAAATGTCTTTACATTGTAAATATAAGGTGATGGAGCCATATGTTTCTATATCGTCCATATTTAATGCAGCTAGTGTTTCTCAACTTGGCAACTTTAAGATGGATGGACTTCAGCTCCAAGAATTCCCCAGCCAGCTTAAAATTTCCAAGGTTGAGAAATGGTAGACTAAGATATATGTTTAAGCTAGTTCTGTGTTAATTTATATGGATATTATTTTCAGTTGCAGTACTTTTCAAATCATTCTGTAATTTTTTTTTCTGATTGTGTTATCATTGTTGTTTTCCTTGTTTCTTGTTATACTTCATCAATCCATCTTTTTTAAGTCCCAATGAAATTAATGGGATTTAAATTAGTCATGATGACTAATTATTTCATTGATTTCCCTGGTGCTTTTTGTAAAGAGCTTGCCTTCAATGATCTTCCCTAAAAGAGAGAGAGAGAGTGTGTGGAAACAATTTTGAAATTCATCATTTATCCTAAATATGTTTGCCGTATAATGTCAACATTTCAAATGTAAGTAGTCCTTGAATAATGATCATTACTGGGATCAGAATGTCTGTTGCCAAGCAGAGTTTTTGATAAGGGAATCACTCAATTTGACAAATGTTTTTCAGCCATGGTTGGTTGTTCAGTGAATCCTGTTTCCTGCATTGACTTTGCTTCTTGGAAGTCAGCTGGGTCAGAAGTCACCAATGATAATCACATAACTCCTGGAATTCTGCAACCCTCATAAATACATCAGGGTTGCCAAGCGTTGATCATATGACTTTGTTCACATGATCAAGTGCACTGAAAGCTCTGGAGAAGTTCTTCAAATTCCAAAGATTTGCAAAAAAAATATGATTTTTTTCCCAATGGTTCTTTTCCGTGGGCTGTTGATCCAGGATGCCAGAAGAGGTATTTCTGTTCTCCTGAGCCTTGGAATGCATCTCCCCCTTTTCTTCATCCTTAGAAAAATAGGCAACACCTCTCTTTCTTTTTACCAGGTGTTGAAGTTATTATTGCTTGTACAGGTTTTAGAGTTTTTTAAATGTGTATACATGTACAAGGAAAATGGCCAAGAATTATTATCAGTGACATTGGAAACTAGGACCAGAAGTCATGCTATAAGTTGTAGCTTCCCAGGTGTCAGGCTTCAAGAACCAAGAATGACACATGGAGTTACTTAAGAGTAGTATCCTTTATTGTTCTTGACTTGCAGACAGAATCTTGCCACACTAAACCAACAGAACTATTGATATACTCTGGGAATAGCTAGGAAAGAGCCATTTGAACCCTTGTCGTGCCGACCAAATTTTCCAAGCTCAGTTGCCTCTTTCCCCCATGGAAAGCAGCCCCTTCCTCCTGGAAATCCAGACTACATTCCACTTCACCAGATTTTGTTTAAATATAAGGAAATTTTCATGATTGTAAGATCTACATGACAGTGGAATAATCTAGCTATGAAAGCTGTGGTTCTCCATCTCTGGAATTTTTTAAGAAGGAGCTGAATAGACCCCTCCTGAGTATGGAAGAATATGAGTACTTCCAAGTTTACAATTCATTTAGTATTTTAATTACTACTAACTCCTATTTATTCTCAGCTTCATTTAAGCACCATCTTTCTATCCCATCAAATAAAAGAAATGAACAAACATGTATTGGGACCAAAAGCTTTGGAATCAGATGGGGGAAAAAACCTTGGCATGCTGAAGATTAGGGAGGAAATGAAATGCCCGTGGCTATGCAAACCTGGCCCATTTCTCATATGATTATTCCAATTCTGTTGCTTTTGGAGATCTTCCCAACATCAGTGAGACATTAGGGAACCATGGATATTCTGACAGTAGATCAGCAGAAAGAAAAAGTTGGGTCAATGGATGTGTCAGCAGGTCCAGTTGGTTGGTGGCTTCATCTAATTGTTCTTGAAGTTTGCTACCATTTGTACCAGCTCTTAAAGCAGGGGTGTCCAACCTTGGCAACTTAGTTTTGTGGACTTCAACTTCCAGAATTCCCTAACCAGCACAAAGGTTGTACAGAAAACCTGAAGTACCCCTCCAATTCTCTTATTCTATTTTGATAAAGTAGATGTCCCACTATTAATTCTACTGATAAATAAGCTCTTCTTCTTCTTCTTCTTCTTCTTCTTCTTCTTCTTCTTCTTCTTCTTCTTCTTCTTCTTCTTCTTCTTCTTCTTCTTCCTTCTTCTTTCTTCTTCTTCCTCCTCCTCCTCTTCCTCCTCCTCCCCCTGCATAAAGTTTCCCGGTGTGACTGCAAGCAAAATGAGCTGAAGGATTTTTCTGCAGTGTTTCTGTCACCATCAGTGAAAGAAACTGCAGTGTCTGGATTGAAAAATGAAATGCTGGTATGCCAAAAACAAGACAAAATTGCTTGGAATAAAATTCTTCACAACTAGCCACTGCAGGAAGACCTAGAGTTCTTTTTATGTCTTGGATGTGCTTCCTCGCTGTGGTTCCTTTTGCATTTCAGAGAACAGATTTTTTTCTCAGTTATGCTGGTCAGTTTTTATTCCTTCAGACCAATAAAGCTGCAATGAGGTTGTCTAGGAAATCAGATTTTTTTTCCTCCTGGTATATCTCTGCAAGATCATTTGAATCTTGACTAGCTCAGCTCTCAAAAATTAACCTTTTCAATCTTGTTTTTCATTTTGGAGGGTTGTAAGATGGAGTCCTTTTTTACGCTATTAAATTCTCTCCCCCATCAAAATTGGCCCTAATAAAAAAAGCAAATTGACCAGCTTGTTACTGGACTTCAACAAAATTCCAAGGAGTGGGAGGCAGCAAATTAATTCCTGTGAGTAAACCTTGGTTAAAAAGCCATAGTTTTGTGTTCTATAATACACAAGAGTCAGGTAAACCATATGATAGTGCAGTATATGGTGGTCGGATGCTGGTTTAGCAGCAAAATGAGCCAGATTCCTACATTCAGTAAAAATAATAAAGAGCATGTGTAACAGGTTTGAACAGGAAGAACCACACCATGCTGCAGTTTATGAAAAATGAAAGTGAATTGGTCACAAAACAAGAACGAGCCAGCAATGAGGTACAGCAGCATAAGAAGGAGGCAGGAGCGGGTGGGAGGGAAATAGATGCGATTCCAGGCTGCATCAAGAGAAAAGTCAAAGACTTTTATTATTTTGTCAGTCTACACCTTCAATATCACATTCACTTTGTACTCCTAAGACGACAAGGGGCAGGGTAAAAAATAACCCTTAGTGCTCTCTGAACTTGCTTGTTTTCTTGAAGATGCTTCATTATGTAAACTAGGTAACATTCTCCTCCTCCTCTTTTCTACAAAAACCCCACTCCCTTCCAAGCCCTGATGCTGTTACCTAGTTTGGGTAATGAAACGTCTTCAAGAAATCAAGCAAACTCAGAGAGCAGTAAGAACCCCTCACTTCAATCTGAGCCACAAACATTCTCCTTTATTGGATAGAATAACCCATGAGGAAAAATTGGAGGAATGGTTATAGGAGATATGAGGTTGAGCTTGAGGGCGGGGTCAAACACACCATCAGTTTGGAATCTCTGTGCCCCATAAGAGATCTAAGTCTAGCCTTTCCTTGGAGTCTGTTGACTCTTATCTGGCGCCTTGACTGTTTGTAGAAGAGATTCTTGTATATAAGTGGCATGAAATAAATGATACACTTATACATGCATAAGTGCACAATTGTGCCTACTGTCCCTACCCTATTGTCCCCATTTATTTGTACCTATTTCCTATATTCTTACTCATGTTTATACTTATACCTATTATCTTGTAAGCGACAGACAAATCAACAACATCAAATAATCAAACTCGTAGTGTTTTTGAACTCTATCCTAACTCTAACATTTTGAACTCTATCCAGGCTCCTGATTTTTGTTCTGCACATAGAGTTTATGAATGGCTGGACTGCGGGCGGGGGCGGATGTGATATCCACAGGAAGACATGATGCAGTAGTTGTCTTCAAGTATCTGAAAGGTTTTCATTTAGAAGGCAAGGCAGAACAGTCTGGAGTTGTTCCAGAGGACTGGATCAAAAACCATTGGTTAGGTCTAAATTGCAAGGAGGTATTTGTTGGTTGGGGGTCAGGAAAGTACATTCCCGATACCAAGAGCTGATCAACATTGGAAAATGCTGCCTGGCTGGTGGCTCTCGTTCACTGGAGGTGTCTAAGAGATGCTAAAAGACCATCAGTGGGATTGCCAACTGCTCTGAGATGGAGGAGATTGAATTAAATCAGAATTAAATCAAACTTGGCAAATTTAAGACCTGTGGAGTTCAACACCTAGTGTCAAGATTCCGGGAGCTACCCCCATTTAAATCATGAGTATCAAGCCAAACTTCCAAAACTTAAAAAGGATTTATTGGGCGTACTGCCTGGGTGTATCGTAATTCATATTCTCCAATGGGACACATCCATAGCCAAGAGTCATCAATCATGTTCTCCAGTTAGAATTTTGCGTGGCAGAAACTTCGATCACCTAGAAACTATCTTGGAAAACATTTATGGAATTCAGTTTCAGTTTTGCAAACTGCTACACTGCCCCCCCTCCCTTTCTGTTGGCAACTCTAAAAAGACCAGAGAAATATTTTATGAGTCGACACCCAGAATACCTCAGCCAGCATTCTGGGAGTTGAAGTCCACAAGTCTTAAAGTTGCCAAGTTTGAAGTGAATTAGATAGTCTTCAAGATCTTCCCAATACTTCCATTCGATCTAAATCAAGGTTTGAGAAAATCCCCCAAATCCAAAAATTACAAGGGAGACTTAACAGGCAGCTGATGCCTGGAAAATCAATAGTTGGATTTCAGCAGCCGCTAATTTTATTAACCTGTTCCACTGATCTGTTTTCTTTCCTTCCCCTCTCCTCTCAAATTAGACTCCCAAAGTTAGACAGGATCAAAGACTGCTTTAATCACACCTTTGTTTCTTGCATTTGACTAATAATCATGACAAAGAGGCAGAGATTTCTTTGAGGTTCTGTGTTTCCTTTTCAATCCAGGGACGCTGTACGGGTTTTCAAATGATTAAATAATTCTGCTCTTTGGGTTGGGTTTCAAATGCGAGCGGTATTTGTGAGCAAACCTTCAAAATCAAGTTTCTGTCCTCCTTAGATAAATCTATTAGGGTTTTAGAAAAACACAAGCACTTCAGAGAATCTGTGTGACAGGAGATAATGGGTGGGGATTACGAAATGGCAGCACAGTTCTTGAGAAGGAAAGCTTGAAGTTCTTTAAAGGGTTTGAATGGCTGCGGGATTTTAGATGCAGAGCTTAGTTGTGAAATTTAGGAAATCATAGAATCTTAGGGTTGGAAGGGACCTTGGAGGTCTTCTAGTCCAACCCCTGCCCAAGACAGGTGACCCTAAAACATTCCAGATAAATGGCTATCCAATCTCTTCTTAAAAACCTCCAGTGATAGAGGGCCCTCAACTTTTGAAGGCAAGCCATTCCATGGATTAATTGTTCTCACTATCAGGAAATTCCGACTTATTCTAGGTTGGATCTCTCCTTGATAAGCTTCCATCCATTATCTCTTGTCTTGCCTTCAGGTGCTTTGAGAATAGCTTGTCCCCCTCTTCTTGGTTCTTGGAGGACCAAGAAGAGGGGGACAAGCTCTTGGTCTTCCCCAAGGTGTTGGGAGTCCACAGTCTGTCACTTTATGTTGCATCCCGATGTTGCAATTTGAATATGTGGGAGAAAGAAAGTCTATTCAGGTCAAAAGAGACAAACAACTTCCTTGTTCAAATAGTTTATGGCAAGTGGGCTTTTGTTTTTGTTTTACTATTTTTGTTCCTAAAACAAAGGGGAAAATAATATGCTGTTCTGAGTTTTATCTTCTTCTGAAGTGCATTAGCTCTCAACACACAATGCTTAAGACCGGATGACAGGTAAGGAGAAAACAATGTCTAGCAGATGAATTAGGATAATGTAATAAGGGAGGACAAAAGATGTTACGTTTGTTTTTTTGTTTTGTCAAGAGGCCAAAACTGGGTAAATACATCAGAGTCTCCTTTCAGGACATTGAAAGCAGCCTGCTTGCTTAAAGCTTTTTCTGAGATAAAGTGGATTTAAGCTTCCAACGCAATACCCAGTAGCTGTCAGAGATGGTCCTCATTTCATTGAGATAAATGATGCAATATGCCTAATTACTCTTGCTGGATGGCACTATTCAAGATGCTGTAAGGCTTGGAAAAGGCAAGAGGAAGGGAAAAAAAGAAAGAAAGAAATGCCATTTTTCTCTCGAGAGCTCCTCGGTGCAAGACAGATGTGTCCTTTCAGTAGACTTGTTATTTTAAAATAGAGGGATAATTCAAATCTAATTGAATCATCCAGAGAATAAGAGAGAGGCAGTCCCAAGGGTTGAAGGAAAGCAGTTCTAGAGTAGGTGTTTCAATGCAACCAAATCGGTGACTAGAGTCACCCATTCGTTGGGTTTGAGCTGAATAGAGTGGGACTGCATATGACACACTGGTTTCACACTGGCATTCAGCCGGTGAACTGGTAGCGGACATTTTGAGTAGTTTGGAGAACCGGCAAATCCCACCTGTGACTGGCTCTGCCAACCCCATCTATTCTCTGCCTCCCATTGAGTCCCAGCTGATCGGCTGGGTTTTCTTTGGTTGCCCTGTGCAGGAGAATGGAGCTGGAAAGCAGGTTAGTAGGGTGGGATTTTGCAGTAACCTTCCCCTGCCATGCCCACCAAGCCATGCCCACCAAGCCACACCCATAGAACACCACGCCCACCAAGCCACACCTACAGCTGATTGGCTGGATCTTCTCTGGTTGCCCTGCACAGGAGAACGGAACTGGAAAGCAGGTTAGCAGAGTGGGGAGGGAATGGGGCTTTTGCAGTAACCTTCCCCTACCACGGCCACCAAGCCACGGCCACAGAACCGGTAGTAAAAAAATTTGAACCCCACCACTGGTTCAAGCTGAACCTCCAGGGAGTGGGACTGCATACAACACCCTGGCTTGTGGCTTTACTGCAAAGGCCTTCAAACTTGACAGCTTTAAAACTAGTGGACTTCAACTCCCAGAATTCCTCCTCCAGTCATGTTAGCTCAGGAGTTCTGGGAGCTGGAAGCCCACAAGTCTTTAAAGCTGTCAAGTTTGAAGGCCCTTGCTTTACTGGGTTAGCGGTGTGAAGACCTTTGTGGTAGAATGTACAATTCTTGAGTAGGAAGGCTTGACGTTCATTAAAGGGTTTGAACGGCTGCAGTATTGGGTTTCAGATGCAGAGCTTAGCTTTGGATTCAGGTTTCAGAAATCATAGAATCTTAAGGTTGGAAGGGACCTTGGAGGTCTTCTGGTCCAACCCCTGCTCAAAGCAGGAGACTCTAGACCATTTCAGATGAATGTATGGTCCAGAGGTGGTATTCAACCAGTTCTGACAAGTTCTGGAGAACAAGTACGGAAATTTTGAGTAGTTCAGAGAACTGGCCAATCCCACCTCTGACTGGCCCCGCCAATCCCATCTATTCTCTCTGGTGTGGTCCAATCTCTTCTTAAAAACCTCCAGTTTTTAAAAAAAAATCAGAAAAAAAAAACGTAAAAGAAAGGTTAAAAAAAAAATCAGAACAAAGAGGCCTGACTAATCCTGAACCTTGCTTTTTTTTTCTTTTTAAAATAATTGGAATTATTTCTTATTTCTTTCTTCGGCAACAAAAGTCCTCCCTGAAAATTATCCAGATCTTCTCATCAGTTTTCTGTTCTCTTTGGTTTTTGGAAAGCCCCGTATTGCTTTGCAAAGGGAGTTATTTGCTCATTGCAAGACAGAGATTGATAAGTCTTTCAGAGAAGCAACATATATTTAGAGGGAACTCCATCCATCAAACTTTGCTTCTGCAAGCCTCCAGGTGGCAAACTGAACGTATGAAATGTTTTTTACATTCATTATGTGGTGGCATATTGTCAAATTCTGCAAAGGGCATCTGGAAGCGCCTTGATACTCGATATCTTCTCCTGCATTAAACTTCAGAGGAGTGCTGGAGTACTGGCAGCTTGTGAGAATGCTCCTTATGTTTCCATTGCCTCAGTCTTTGAAATTGCAAGGTGCCTTTTCAAGACCTACAGGAGGTTTTCATTTCCCTCCCTCTCCCCCCCTCCAATTTTTTTTCCTCCAAAAAAAGGCTGTAATTTATATTGACCATCTGTTCAAAGTCACCGTCTGACAGATTCTCAGGGACTTGCAACATTGATGAGTCGTTTCTTTTCTTGAGACTTTGTAGAGCTTTGCAAACTTCGTGTCTCATCCCCATTCCACCCCATCCCATCCCGTTGGGTGATGATGGCTGGAAAACTCAAGAGGTGGAAAGAGTTGATGGGTGGGTGGGAGGAGGCTAAATGGATTCATGCCTTTCCTATGACATTCTTTCATTTGAAGGAGCTATGGAAGAGAATATTTATAGCTCAGGATTGAGCTGTGTGGTTTCTGGTGGTCTCTGAGCTTGGTGGCTTTCTTATAGACATTTCATGACCCAACTAGGGAATGTTATCAGTGCTTGAAGGGAGTGGGTTATGCAAAGAGGAGGAGAAGGAGGAAGAACAGGAAGAGAAAGAAGAGGAAGAGGAGAAGGAAAGGAGTGTTTGGTGCTCTCTGAGCTTGGTAGTTTTCTTGTAGACATTTCATGACCCAACTAGGGAACATCATCAGTGCTAGAAGATAGTGGGCTACGCAAAGAGGAGAAGGAAGAGGAGGCAGAAGAAGAGGAAGAGAAAGAAGAGGAAGAGAAAGAAGAGAAGGACAGGGGTGCTTGGTACTCTCTGAGCTTGGTGGTTTTCTTGCAGACATTTCATGACCCAACTAGGGAATGTCATCAGTGCTAAAAGGTAGTAGGCTATGCAAAGAGGAGGAGGAGGAGGAAGAAGAAGAAGAGAAAGAGGAGAAGGGCAGGGGTGCTTGATGTTCTCTGATCTTGATGATTTTCTTGCAGATGTCTGAAAAGATTCATAGTCATCCAGATCATGTCCAAAAGTGTTTTTTTCAGGAGGCAACTGGACTTTCTTGTTTTTTTCTTTGAAGATGTTTTGCTTCTCATCTAAGAAGCTTCTTCAGCTCTGGCAAAATAGTGAGGAATGGAAGGAAGGAAACATTCTTGCAAGTGTTTCATTACCCAACTAGGTAATATCATCAGTGCTGGAAGAGAATGGGGCTTGCTGTTATGAGTTTGCTCCTAGTTGGATAATGAAGTGTCTGTAAGAAAACCACCAAGCTCAGAGACCACCAAGGACCCCACATTTTAAGGATCTTCTGGCATTTCTCTGGTGAGACCAGTGGATGTCTCCCCATGAGATGTATTGCTGTCCTACGTGGCCAAGTCAGTGTCCTGTCCATGGGTGGGCAAGTGTAACAGAGTACAAAGCAGAAGTAGAAATCTAAAATATTTCTTACAAATCTAGAAGGTAATAATGTGACCATGCGGGCAGGAGAGGTAAAAAATGGGTCACAAGTAGCCCCTGGGAGAACTGTTGTAGTTTCAAATGGTTGTTAAGCAACTAGCTGTAAGTTGGCCACATAAGTAAGTATCTACAGTAATATTACTGTATGCAAATACAAGGAGACTTTTATCAAGCTTGGTTTGACTGCTTTTTGTCCAAAGCCACTGAAAACTCAGCCCATATTTAGGTCACAATAGAGAATAGCTCTCCCAAGAGACAGTCCAGATTCCCAAATAAACAGTAATGCTAAGGAACCTAGCTTTGTAGTCTTGTAATTCTGCACGATTCTCTTTCTTGCTGTGTTACACAGTGTCAGCTGCCACCTTATGCTTGCTGTACTTCTGCTATGCTGTGACAGAGTGCCATGAACTGTGGGGAGAAGGGATGAAAGGGGGAATGCTTGGGAAATTGAAAGAAGATGCTATACGTCCACAAGACGCTGCCTCAAGGTCACCCAGCTGGAAGAAGGAGAGAACTGCATACCAAACTACATTTGAACTGACCGTTAGCGAAACATCTTGCCTGAGCTTGATTGGTTACACTGAGAGAAGCAATGAGAGGCAGGACAAGTAGAATTTAGGGATTGTGGCCAGGGGTGGGATACAATTTTTTTAACAACCGGTTCTGTGGGCGTGGCTTAGGTGATGGGCATGGCTTGGTGGTCATATGACTGGGTGGACATGGCTTGGTGGTCATGTTACTGGCTGGGCATGGCCAACTCAACATCACTCACATCGAGGCATGCATCTCCTTGCATGGCCTCTAATTACTATCAGGATCCTACAACAATCGTAAGTGTGAAAAAGGGTCATAAGTCACTTTTTCCAGTGCCATTGTAACTTTGAATGGTCATTCCACACAAGCAAAGTACCAGCAAAGGAGGGAAAAAAACTCCAGAGAAGTTCCTGAGAGAGGAAGTCTAGTCCTGCCAAGAATGTAATCAGGGTTAACGGAAAGGCAGTTTCTGTAAGCAACCCCAGAATGTTTCCTTCCTGCCTTCCTTACAGGATTAGCCCAGGAATTTCTTCTAACAACCGGTTCTCCAAACTGCTTAGAATGTTAACAACCGGTTTGTAGCAAATAGGTGTGAACTGGTAGAATCCCACCCCTGATTGTGGTGCACAATTCTCAGTTCTGGCTTTGCAATACTGCAACACATTTGATCTCTAGTAAAACTATACTTTTCGCAACAAATGGAGCCAAGGGTTGTTTCTATTTACAGGTTCCAGTTGTTGGCGGTCTGACAATCCAGTAGCCACACCATGCTTGGGGTACCACTTCTGAGCCCTCCACAACCTCTAGGTATTCCCTAAACAACCCTTCCTCTTTCTCTTCTTCGGCTGAAGGCTTGTCCATGGGAGGAAGCACAATCTTCAGGAGTGCATGTCACAGCAATGTCAACTTCCTTGCTAGTTCCAGTGTTGATATGAGAACGAAGTTGGTCGCCAAAAGCAAAGTCAGTTAAGCAGGCTGGAGTTCAAAAAACCATATTTCAGTAATACAAAACCAGCAAAGTCAAAGATCCAGGTCAGTCCCCTGATCCAGAGCCAAGGAAACAAAAAGCCGAGATGACTGCAAAGCAAAATAACATTGTTGTAAGGAGTTTTGCAACCCAAAGGACAAGGCTACAGCCAGTAATGGGTACAGAGAGCCTTCAGAAATTCTCCTCCAACTGATGGCTGGACAAATTGGCTGGATAATTTTTCTAAATTTATCCTGGGAGTGTTCTCCAACTATTTCTCAAGGGCATCATTCCACTTAGCAATAGCAGGAACAACACTGAGGGAAGGGAAGGGAAAAATAAAGAAGGGAAGGGATGAAGAAGGGAAGGGAAAGGAAGGGAAGGGAAGGGAAGAGGAAAGGAAGGAAAGGGATGGGAAAAGGAAAGGAAAGGAAGGTAAAGGGAAGGGAAGGAAAGGAAAGGAAAAGAGGAGGAAGGGAGGACGGGAGAGAGAGAGGAAGGAAATGGACAGGGAAGGAAGGAAGGAAGGAAGGAAGGAAGGAAGGAAGGAAGGAAGGAAGGAAGGAAGGAAGATATGAAGAACTTGGGTGATTCAGAACCAGTGCCTCTCTCTTAAATCCTGAGAAGACACCTGGGACTTGTCAAATAAACCTTCTGCAAGTTTAATGCCTTCTGGAAATATAGGGTTGATAAGTTCCAGCATTCCATTGGTTGGGTGAGTTGGGAATTACAGGACATATAGTTCCAAAGTACCTGGGAGGACTTCAGGTTGGGACAATGTCAAAACTGTGAGGCTTAAACTCTGAAACAAAACTTCTGCCTGTGGTTGCTTATCCAAGTAACAACCTCATTAGAAACACTACATTAAACTTGAGAAGAGCCTTGTATTATTTAGAACATCTTTCACGATCTGCTCACCTCTTTTTATTCTTCCCCCCCCCCAAGCATACAGTATATAATCACATCCCTCCTTTTAATCCTGTTTTCAGCATTCATCACTGAATATTCCCTGAATTAAATGGAGGGGAAATGAATAGGACCACTTAGGCTCTGTCTGATGAGGAAAATCTTTATCCACTGAGTAGCACCTGACAGAGAAATTTACAGTCCAGGGAGGTGAGTGTAAAAAGAAAGAAAGGCTTCCTTTCCTTCTTTGATTCTTGGCTCTGGGGCTCCAATTCTTCTTAATCTGGCTTAATTAAGAAAGCTTCACAGAAGCATGGAGTTATCTTAAAGTTCCTTTACATAATAAGCAAAGCCTCTTGGATCAGAATTTCTAAGAGAAGAGCAGGCAGAACGGAGGGGGTGGTGATAAACAAGTCATCAGTTTAGCACCATTACATTGCCATAAATGTCTACGTCCAACCCCTCTTGATTGCAGTTGACCCTTATCCAACTCCAAGCAAGAGCTAACCTTTAGTTGAAAAGATTCCTATGCGTAGACAGTTAAAGCAATAAATCAATTTAATTGGATCTAGTCTTTTGTGCCTGACACAATGCAGTCTATCAAATGCAGTTTATAGTTTATTGTGATGGGTATACATGCAACTGTGACGGTTTGTTCAGCAAACGAAACCTTGGCTAAAACCAATTGTGGCTTTTTCACATGGACAAAACAGGAATAACTCCATAAGAGAGCTTTAAAAAAGAAACCAGTTTACTTTTCTAAGATCAAATAACAGAATAATCTGCCATGCTTATTTGTGCTATTCTGGGGTGGAAAGGGTTCCTTTCAGCTGACAAGGAATACCGCTTCCTTGGTGCTAATCGACTCTTATCAGGCTGCTTGATAAGGTACAATTTTAATTCAACAACCTACCTATCCTCCCAGCACTGAGGTTCATTGGCCTCCTCTGTCATTTTGCAATTTGCGCCTTTCAGTGCTGCAGGGCTCGGAGAGGGCATGAAATTTTCATACGTTTACAGTTTCTGAGAGTCATGAATTATTGAGCATGTGCTCCAGGAGAGACCAAGAGAACATGGAGCGAAAGCCAGAGAGAAGCCTTGGATACTTAGCTCAGCATTCTTCACTCAACAGTTCTCCGAGGACGGGAGGACAAACCATGGGAGATTTACCTTGGATTCTTTCCATAGGTGTACAGTTGTAAAGCTAACACAGTATATAGAGAGGAAGCCCTGCCCATGATGATCATAACTCATGACAGATTGTCAAACTGAACTGATTTTACAAGCTTTTTCTGAGTCGTTCAATGAAGCAATGGGGTTTTTTTGTGTGAGCATGATTTTGCCCATCGGGATCAGAGGTGGTATTCAGCCAGTCCTGACCCACTCTGGAGAACCCGGTAGCAGAAATTTTGAGTAGTTTGGAGAACCAGCAAATCCCACCTCTGACTGGCCCCGCCAACCCCATCCCTTCTCTGCCTCCTGAGTCTTCTTTGGTTGCCCTGTAGAGGAGAATGGAGCTGGAAAGCAGGTTACTGGGGTGGGGAGGGAATGCGGATTTTACAGTATCCTTCCCCTGCCACGTCCATCAAGCCACGTCCACGGAACTGGTAGTTTTGGACTGGACTAGAAAACCTTGAAGATGCCTTCCGGCTGTTATTTTGTTCTGTTCAATATTTTAACGTTACTTTACATTTAAAAAAAAACAAACACTGAAGTTCCATCATTATTGTAAGCAATTGAGATGCGACTGACTTATTTCATCTATTGTTGGTTACAGAAACAATTACTGCTTTTTGAAAATTTTTAAAAAATTAAGTGATATTTTCAAACAAGTGCATTCAGTTAGGTGAATGAAAAAAATATTTTTTTTTAATTGGAATGGATTCCATTATGGAATTAAAAATAGCTCATTCAGAAATCTCAAACTGCAAGAAGTTCAGTTGAGTTGAATTTGGGAAGCAGATCAAGTTTCCCCGCCCCAAAACATGAAAATTGAAAATTAATAGCACTTGAGTCATCATGACTCACAACTGAGATCTTTGTTTTCAGATATTATATTATGTTGTTTCAATCACTTCAGTTAAGAAACCAACCATTTACTTCCTCCTATTTCACTAAGTCAGCTTCACACTGTTTAAATGAGTTTGCTATACCAGAAGCATACAAATGATCGAATTTTAGTTAAACAAACCCGAAGGCATTGTAAAATTCCAAGGAATCATTTCTTCTGTAAGATTTCAAACCTGCCTTAACTTTCATTTCCAGGTTTCAGTGATAAGATTGTTTTCGGGTGATTAAAATGGCCATTGTTCTTGTATGAAGCATGCATTATAGTCTGATTCAGGATAAAAGCTTTGAAAACTCCCAGAGGGTCCTTAAATTAATTGATTATCTATTTGTTGTGGATTAATAACCCGCAAAATATTTTTGTTGTTGACATTCAGACTGTGGATCATCAAATAGTGACATATTAAAATATCATCTTAAGCCAACTTAAGTTTTGCAAAATCCTATGAGAGCGTCTTTCCCCTTAGGCTGTGTGTGTGAGTGTGCGTTTATCTCTGTTTCATTCTCATATCTAAGAAGAGAGTAATCATCTTACTGATAGATCTTGGCTTCATTCTGGTGGATTCCAAAAATTAATAATGTTCAGTTATTCTATTCAGTTCTCTAAAGGGATGCCCAAAGAAACTCTTAATGCTATTTGCTTTCTAATTTTAAAAGGACAAAACTTGAACAACAAGCTTTAAATAATAACTTGAACAACAAGAGGTAAACCAAGTTTAGATATCATTTAGAAAAGAGAAGTTAAAAAGCCAGGAAGAAAACAAAAGGACTAGAATGCATATTTTTCAGCAGCCACCACCCAAGATAAGCAGAGATTAACACAAGACAAACAATTGAGCAGAAAACAATATCCTAATCAAGGGACTGTCAAGGAGAAAACTAGACTTCCATCAATACACTGGCAGGGCAAGCTATTCCATATAAGAAGGGAGCAAACCCCACTCAATCAAGATAAAAAAGCTAAAAGAAAAAACAAAAAAGACCTGAACACATTCTCTTCAGCAGACTATACTCAGAGAAGCAGAGATTAACACCAGACAAACATCCAAGCAAAAAACAATATCCTAATCAAGAAACTACCAAAGATAAAAACTTACCCTCACCAGGATTGGCAGGGCAAATTTTTTTAAATATATATATATAAACAGGGAGCAAATCTCACTTGACCCAGATGGAAAGGCTTAAGGAGGCATTGAATCAAAATCACATGAAGTAGTAGTACCACTTCATAAAGCTTTAGTAAGACAACACCTCAAATACTGCATCCAGTTTTGGTAACCACATCACAAAAAAGATGTTGAGACTTTGGAAAAAGTGCAAAGAAGATGATTAAGGGCCTGGAGACTAAAGCATATGAAGAATGGTGGCAGAAATTGAGTTTGGCTAGTCTAGAGAAAAGAAGTAGGGATGACATGATAGCAGTATTCCAGTGTTTGAGGGGTTGCCATAAAGAAAAGAGGGACAACTTATTTTCCAAAGCACCAGAAGGGCAGGACAAGAAACAATGGATGGAAACTGATCAATGAGAGAAGCAACCTGGAATGAAGGAAAAACTTCCTACCAGTGAGAACAATTAACCAGTGGAACAGCATGCCACCAGATTGTGGGTGCTCCAACACTGGAAGTTTTTAAGAAAAAAACTGGACAGCCAGCCACCTGTCTGAAGTGGTATAGGGTCTCCTGCTTGAGGGGATTGGACTAGAAGACCGCCAAGGTCCCTTTCAGCTCTATTCTGATTGAAGTCCGGGAGATCATATATTTTTATTGCTAGCCCATTCCTTGGGAAGACTAAAGTGGCATCTCCCTACTTAACATATAAGAAGGCTGTCAAAGAATTACTTTGTGAAGCCTTTGATATGTAGGAGCTGCCACCATTAATTATGGATGCCTGAACTGAATTTGTTTTTGTGGTATTGTTCTATATTTTTTATACATTATTTTATGTGCACTGTAAACTAGCAGCAGTTTTTGAGCTGAAATAAGCTGTGTAGAAAAAATGAAAATAGATTGATAGACAGATAGACAGGTAAGCTTGGTAAGTGTTGATTTTGCCTTGTGTTGTCTGGTTCAATATATTTTGCACATTCAGGGTATTGTGCAAAGATGGAAAATGGGTCACTTTAATAAATATGGAAAGTGTTTTGTGTACACATAGCTACTGACTTATATTAGAAGCTGTGTTTTTAGGAGACTTTTGACAACCGAAGTGTATCCAAAATGTAAAACGACGACTGGTGAAAAATAATAATGATTCCTGTTATTAGGAGCTTAAAGGGATATGTGATAACGGTGTTCAAATATCCAAGGAGAGATCACAGAACCACAGAGTAGTTAAGGCATTAGGCTAAAAAATAGGAGATAGTGAGTTCTGATAAAAGAATATTAGAAACTCAGGGTTGAACTGGGGAGACTTTGATGCTCTCGTAAGCCTGGTTGTTTTCTTGCAATTGTTCATGACCCAACTAGGTAACATCATCAGTGCTGGAAGGGAGTGAGGTTTGCGGGGAGGGGGACTTCAGAGTCCCTTGGTGCTCTTTGAACTTGGTTGTTTTCTTATTGACGTTTCACGACCCAATTAGGGAACCTCATTAGTGCTAGAAGCAAACCTCACTCCCTTCTAGCACTGAAGATGTTGCCTCCTTAGAATAGAATAACAGAGTTGGAAGGGACCTTGGAGGTCTTCTAGTACAACCCCCTGACTTGGCAGGAAACCCTACACCACTTCAGACAAATGGTTATCCAATATCTTTTTAAAAACTTCCAGTGTTAGAGCTCCTGCAACTTCTGGAGGCAAGATTAATTGTCCTCCCTGTCAGGAAATTTCTCCTTAGTTCTAGGTTGCTTCTCTCTTTGATTAGTTTCCACCCATTGCTTCTTGTCCTGCCTTCAGGTGCTTTGAAGAATAGCTTGACTCCCTCTTCTTTGGGGCAGCCCCTGATAACCCCTATCCTGTCTCCTCTGGTCCTTCTCTTTATTAAGACTAGATATACTCAATTCGTAAAACCATTTTCATACAGTACGTTTTAGCCTCCAGTCCCCTGATCATCTTTGTTACTCTTCTCTGCACTCTTTTCTGGAGTCTCAATATCATTTTTACATGATAGTTGGGTCATGAAGTGTCCACAAGAAAATGACCAAGTTTAGAGAGCCCTCAGGACCCCATCGATGGTGAATTCTAGTCTCACCTTAACTATAAAAAGTGGTTGGGCCAGTCCCTCTCTCTCAGCACAACTTATCTCATGGGGCTATTTTCATGAGGAAATTAGGAGGAAGAAGGAGTATTAGGTTATGTTCACTGCTTTGAGTTATCAAAACAAATAACAAAGGCAAGATTAAAAAAAAAGTCTAAAGTAAGAAATATCAAATGATCACTTGTTGCTCTTTGAAATAAGATGGTGAAAACTTGTTTGCTTATTTTTTCTGTTGATGAACACATTAAATTGCTCAGCCTTATTTCTTAAGTTTGTTTGTTTTCTTCTTCATGCTCTTTCCCTTAAGTTACGCCTTTTGGCAAGCAATATTTTGCTAATCTAAATGCTCTTTATGTACTGTTTGTTCCGAAATGCATTGCTGATGAACCTTTTCTTAATGGATTTTGCTTCATGCCCTTTAAAAAAAAATTGGAGAACCACCTTGCTAAATTTGGAGGAGTGTGAATTTTTGAAGGATACGTATGTTTTGACTCACAAGTTTACCTGAAAGTGAGAAAATGGGTAATTCTATATTTCTGATTTGTTTGCGAGAGAGTGAGAGAGAGAAAGAGAAAGCCCTTGGTTTACCTGTTGATTGAAGAATGAGAACCTTTAGCATCTTTCATTATTGTTGCTTTTCCTATCTAAAATAGGAGCAAATTTATGGAACAGTTGGAAAACAACAGGAGGTGAGTTGTAGGAAGAAATTATGAAAGATTCATGAAAGGGTAAAAATAGCTGGAGTTCTCTTTTTTGGCTGATTTTTTTTAAAGTAAGGGTTATTCCTCATTCATTCTCTTCCCCATTTATTGGAAAGAAGGAAATCCTTGGTTTAAACAAGTTGGGTGAATGTATAGATAGGCAAACATATTTTTCCTCCTGGAAAGAGTTTGGAAAGTGATTAAATAAATATTTGTGTTGTTGGTTTTCATGGAAATGGTACTCATACCTATCAGAAATCCCAAGAATAAATGATACAGGGAGTTCTCATCTAGCAACCATTTGAAATTATGACTACAAAGAAGAGGCAGTAAAATTATTTTCCAAGACAAGAAGCAATGGATAGAAACTAATCAAGGAGAGAAGCAACCGAGAACCAAGGAGAAATTTCATGACAATAGGAACAATTAATCTGTGGAACGACTTGTCTCCAGAAGTTGTGGATGCTCCAACGCTGGAGGTTTTCAAGAAGGGACTGGACAATCTCTTGATTGAAATAGCATGGGGTTTCTTGCTTGAGCAAGGAGTTGGACTGGAATAGTGGTCAGCAACCAGTGGGCCGGGGACCACTGGTGGTCCGTGAGAAAATTTTGATGGTTTGCAGAGAAATGTCACCCCCTAAGCAATTAATCAGGCTGCGTGGGAACACAAGGCTGTGCCACCCACATGGCCCGCGGGAACACAAGGCTTGCATTGCTTGCATTGCGGAACAACATGAGGTAGTGAGGGGAGGGGGAAAGGGCAGAGGGGGGGACTTGCCCCCCTTGCCTCATGCACCTGGTCTAGTTACTGGGTTTCTTTTTCCACTTCTTTCTTCTTCTGCTTTTGGCTGCACACACAGAAAGCAGCCAAAGTCTTCCTTTCTCTCCCCCAAACTCCGCCAGAAATGAGTCTTTGGGATCCTGCAAGGCCTCCTGCTCCAAGAGGCTGTATTGGCAAAGACTCATTTTTGGTGGAGTTTGGGAGAGAGAAAGAAAGACTTCTGCTGTTTCTGCTGCTTTCCTTGCACGAAGCCAAAAGTCTCTCTCTCTCTCCCCCTGAGAATGGAGCTGGAGACAGTATCCTGAAATCCCAAATAAAGAATGATCGCTCGGTAGGAAAATGGGGTGGGAAATTTTCCTGCAGGCTTTTTTGGGGGATTTTCCCAGGGTCTCTGCTGCTTTCTGCAGAGACCTGGGAAAACGTCAGCAAGCCACCGTCAGTCAAAATTCATACTAATGGTCCGCAGGATTTAAAATTATGAGTTTGGTGGTCCCTGAGGTCCAAAAGGTTGTCGACTCCTGGACTAGAAGACTTCCAAAGTCCCTTCCAGCTCTATGCTGATTGATTGAACTACCTGTAGTGCTGTTTTATAGATAAGTTGTGTGTGGTTACCTGGTAAATTCTGATAAATTTAGCCTATCTTTGGCAATCACTGCTACTATTGGATGGGTTCAGTCCTTAACCCCACAAGTTTAATTATTGGCACCTGTGTGAGTTTAGTCATGGGTATCGTTCTGAATCATCTGGATTCAACATCAACATCATCATGATTATTGTTGTTATTGTTATTTTCAGACTTGGCTTCCCCCCCTTTCTCTTATTTTCTTTCTCTTACTATAAATAAGATTAGCTGAACAATGTTGCCATGGTGAGATTTGATAATATTTTTAAAGGTACTGATTACAGTTAAATAGCAGCACACCATCTTCGTGTAAATTGTGAATTTCAAGGATAGTAGGGAAGAGTGATGGAATAGGCCAGGAGAAGAATTGGAAATAACATTGGTCACATTCATGGTAAGGTTTTATTCCCTTCACCATGTCCTTTTCTTGATCCAACCAGTCCATGAATGTGAAGAAAGGACCAAAGCTTATAATTTTTCATAAAACCAGGAAAAGGTGCTACCAGAGTCATTGGGAGGTACAGTAGGTAAGCTTTCTCCAACAGTTGCAACCCTCTAAATGAACATTGTGAGATCCATAGCTTTTGCCCAGGACTCTCCAAACTTAGTAGCTTTTAGAGTTGTGTCTATGGAGGTTCTCAGTCATCCAGATCATGGTTGTCCCAAAGGTGCTTCTTCAAGAGGCAACTGGACTGGTTTTTCTTCGAAGACGTTTCACTTCTCACCCAAGAAGCTTCTTCAGCTCCGATCTGAAGACGTTTCGCTTCTCATCCAAGAAGCTTCTTCAGCTCCGAGCTGAAGAAGCTTCTTGGATGAGAAGCAAAACGTCTTCAAA
>BHFT01017742.1:0-38866 GCA_004320025.1 Laticauda laticaudata | reverse complement strand
GGATAATACTACCCGCTCACCCCACAGTAGACCATCCCCTTCTCTATAGAAAGAGTTCAGGTTTATGTCCTTGGGTGCGGAAAGGTTTAAAGGTCTCGGTTTTTTGACTTTTCCTCGCCAAAGCCTCTATCTACCACCAGTTGAGTATTCGGTGTCAATGTTCAGTGGGTTCGTTTTCGCCATGCCTCTGGCGACATCATCGCGTGATAATGGGTAGGATCGTGGGGCAGGTCTCTATTTCTGTAGGGCAGTCATCGGTTCAGAGTGCCGGAGTCGTTCCTTCCGTTATGCTGGCAATTGGTCCTGGCTCAAAAAGCAGTCCGCATGGGAAAAATTTGTCTTCCCCGCCGGTACTGTATTCTAGGCGGATGTATGGAGTAGGGCTGCTAGGCAGAAAACTCCGACCCCCCTAGTCATTCTTGGACCAGGACTTTTTGGTGTGGGTGCTTCGTTTCCGCCCATCAAAATTCCAAGTAGCGGTTTCAGTTGGATCATCGTGAACAATTTGAAAAAAACCCGGCTCCAATACAGGTATTCATGGAAAACGGCTTTCACCCCAGCGACCTCAATTGCTAAGGGCCTCTCTTCCAAGAATTGGCTGTAGTTATCCTGCTCGTGCTTTGACAGAGGTTTTTGAGATGGCGACGGGCGCGCTTCTCTATTTCCGCTTCCGGCAAAGGGATGGCTTACTCAGATGGCTCCGGGGACTCCAAAACGGTGATGGCGTCGGCAGGTCACTCTCAAACATAGGCTACGTGTCGCTAAATTTGGATTGAGGAACGGTGTTCGAACAGTTTTAGCAATCTTTTATCTTGTTGAAAGGGCTTTTTCTTTCTTGTTGCCCCCAAGTCCCAATAATATGGTATTTTTTGTCCAAATTAAAAACCGGTGTACCGGTTTTCTGTATTGTGCCTTATTCTGCGTAGGAAAACAACCATTATAAAAATTTATTAAGGAAACCAAGAATGGCCTGTGAACTCGGGCTTTTTGTTCTTTGGTTTCTGGTGCGTTATTTTATGGGCTTGTAGTTTTCTTTCGTGTGGGTGTTATTACCTTCTCCGTCTTATTAAATAGCCCAAGAAAGATTCGACGCTCTTTGAGCCCAGGCCAGCAACTTTCTTTTTTTTTACTTTTAGTTCCCAGCTTCCTTGTGAAATTTGGTTTTTAGTACCTTTTTAAGTGTCTGTTTGAGTTTGGTTTTCGTTTTTGCTGCTGAGATTAGAACATAGTCGAGGGTAACGGTACTGACTCCCTGGATGCCTTTTAGGAGGCGTCTTCGACATTGGAGGCTTTTGAAAAACGCCTGTCGGCCCACACTGACTCGCAAATTGAGTCTCTTACATCTGAATGCCCCTTTGTGTAGTAACTTATAGTCTGCTGCCTCCGCCTGTTTCGGGGTTCTACTGGGAGTTTGTTGGTATGCTTTGGTGCCAGGTCGAGTTGGCAAATAAAATTTCCTTCCCCCCAGGAATGTAGGCAAAATGCTTGGGGAACTACTGGCACCGGGTCATGCGCTCTACTGTTTTGTATAGTGCGTGGCTTCAACGGGTCGCCTTGTAGTTCACCACAAGAGATTCGGATTGACCCATTCAGGTCTTAATAGGTCTGACTATCGGCGTTTCCCATGTGGCATGGGTTCTACAGGCCTCTAGCACCCCCTGGGTACTAGTTTATCTTAGCTTGGTTTCCTTCGATCCTTTTGCTTTTTAAAAGCAAACGGAACTCGCCGGGGGCTTTTAGTCTTTTAGGGGCTACTTGGTGGGATCTAGGACTGGAAAGAAAATAGGGTTTTCTCCCCCGGTACTTGGCCAAGTGAAAAGCGCTTCGAAACACACGCTCTTGTGATTCCCGGGATTAGGTCTTCCTCCCAGGTCTGTTGTTGCTCACTCGCGTCATATTTCCCGGTCATTCCCGATGCCCAAAGGGCGCGATACAAAAAACCAATTTCGATGCCAGGAGGGCTTCGAGACCTGTTCTCGGTCGAATCTTACGAGCAGGCGAAAGTACCTGCGAAAACATGCTGTTTTATACGAGGGACTTTGATATTTGGCCATGCCAACTACCGGGATTCGGTTTCCCTGTAGTCCTTCACGCTGTTAGCCGCTTGCTTTTTTAGTTCTGTCGGCTCGGATTCAGGGACTAAGTCTGTTTTATGGTGATTTCCACGAGACCATGGACAGGGAAGGATCCCGAGTCCACCTCCATTTTCGCAGGGCTTTCCTTCAATATTTTACTGTTTACGTTGACTTTCTTTCGCATTTTTCCGCTTCTTAGCGCTCCCTATACTGTAACAGTTTGATGTGTATTCTCTCTGTTTAGCCGTTTGCTTGTTTCGGCGGCCACTTTCTCTCTGCTCGCCGGCAGGGCTCGGCTCGGTGTGGGGGAATTGGCGCGTCTCTCGGGCTACTGTATTTTTTTCATGTCCTGCCAGACTTTCCTTCGATGTGCCCTTCGTTTCTTGCAACATCTTGACAGATGGCAATCGAAGAAACCTGCATTCCGCTCTCGGGTGACTTCCTCCGCAGCCAGCGCATTCTCCGCCAAAATTTCTTTTTTGCGCTCTTTTTCTTGCCGGCAATTTACGTGCAGTGGACCTCTTCGGTCTCCGTCGTCTGACATCGGACGTCTCGCCAATAGTCTTCGTGGTGGGTGGTAACGGGAGCAAGTTGTTCCTTCTCGTTGTCCGCGGTTTTGTCATCCCTGCTTTGTTTCATCTGTCTCATGGTAACGGACCGACTTTTCGCCGGCCTTCAGCGGCTGTGGCTTCCAGCGATGGACCTCATACTAAGGTATGTTTTTAGGCTTAGTTCAGTAGCTTTCTTTGCGCTGTTGAAGTCCTTAGCCCCAATATTACTGGTCTCTTCACTAGCCTCGTCGGGATGGTTAAGAATTTCGCACTCTCCCCCCGTATCTGTCGGAGGGCGGCTACGAAATCACGCTACCGTCTCACCTTTCTTTCTGTTCTCTCCAAGTAAGAATTCATGCCGTATCTTAATGAGGTTGACACCGTTGGTGCGTACGGTGCGTTTCAGTTAGTTTGTGGGAATTCAGACCAGCGCTTAGCTGATTTAACGTCTCGGGCTCGCCAGGGCTTTTGCCATTTGAAAATGGAATCGGTCCGCAGTGCATTTAGAAAAACGGCCTCTTTTTGCGGTGTTCGGAGCATGTCTTCCATCTCATCTGCTCTCCAGGTACATCTGGAAACAGTCTGCATACGGAATCCCGTCTGCCTCGTTGGGATAAAAAGGTGCGGGCGGTGCTGGTTGTTCCAGCCATTCGGTTGTCGTCTGGGGAATTTTCTCTCACCGCGTGCTCGTGTCTCGCGTTTCAGGACGATCCCACCCTCGGCCAGTGTTTGTGGTCCAGAAAAACACAAGGTTAGACCGGGTTCCAACAGCAGAAGTACTTTATGTAACCAGGATGTAGATCAGGAAACCATTGGCTCAAGCCGCGCTGGTCTTTTAACATTTTTCCCGGCCGGACTGCGAGCCAATTGACAAGTTTGGTATTATTTTGCGCCACCTTCCCCGAGCTGCAGGGAATTTGCCGTTACATGAAAGGTAACCCAATCCCTTTTCGTTCTAGAGTAGCCAATCAGAATGTGTTATTTTCGACAGCTGAGTTGATTTGCGTTATTTGCATACAGAACATAGTGCATCTCTTCAGAATGGCCATTTGTCCTGTATATATTTCTTTGAAGGGTCTTTAGACTTTATATTATAAAGTGCCTATAGGGTCTGCTTGGAGATCTATCACAATTGCATGCATCACACTGAGGACCTGCACACAGTAACATTTGCGGGCAGGGGTGGGATCCGACAGGGTTAACTACCAATTCAATCATTTACGAGGTTTGGTGATTTATGATGTGCTTCCCTGCACGCGGCCAGCACTTCCCTATAAATCGTCATCAGCATGCTGCATGCAGAGAAGCAGCCTTTCAAACAGCCCTTTTTTCCTGGTTTTAAACTGCAGCTGTGCCTTGCACAGCAGCTGAAGTTGAAAAAAAATCAGGAAATAAAGGTCAGGTAAAAGCCCAGGTGGGCGGGTGGGCAAAAACATCAGCAGACATAGAACCACTTCTATGTCTGCTGCTCTTCAGAGCTATCGGTTCTACAGAGGTGGACAGAACCAGAAGAAACCCACCCCTGTTTGTGGGCCAGTAATCTGATTGCTGGAAGAATGAGCACTTCTGTTGCTGCAGCTGCTAAAGAATTGGGAGGGAGGGAGAGAAGGCGAGAAAGAGAGGGAGAGAGGGAGGGAGGGAGAGATAGAGACAGAGACAGAGAGAGAGAGTGACAGACAGATAGACAAACAGACAGAGAATATGATCTTGCAACAGTAAGGAATCTTGCAAACAGTCAGAAAAAGTAAAATCCACCAATTTAGGATACTCCAGAATGTAGAATTTTTCTTCCAAAATGTACCAATCTAGCTATTCCAGGGGTGATTTAGTATTTTTCTGAAAATAAATCTTGTTTACCATATTTCTGGACTGATGGGATTTGAATAGATTCTATACATTTTGAATATGATCTTTGAGTTCTGAAATCATAACATTGCTATGGTCTTATTTTTCATGTTTCCCCAATAGTCAGCCTGCCTGCCACAGTCATTGAGCACACTGAATAGACACTAGGTTTCTTCAATTGTGAATAGTTGAATTTATTTGGCTGAATAAACAAAGGCATGGATTATCACGGGGTGATAGTCCTTACCAGAGCCTTGAACTTTAAGGCTGGTTTAGTAACATACAACAGAGTTGAAAATGCCACTAACCTCAAGTCAATAGTTTTCAAATTCAATTTATCTAAAGAATCTGAGTGCATTTGGAGCTGTTATTATCTGTTTTGTCTCTCTGGTATGTCTAAGTAATTTTCTTGACCACATTTGGTCCAGTTAGAAATGCTGGATGAGCTCAGCCTGTTAATAAAGATGAAGAAGATGGCTTCATTGATAAAGTAAAAACTTGCTGCACTTTTTTTTTTATCAGACCTTAAAATGGCTAACAAACATTTCCAAATATTCCAAAGAACATATAAGGTATGAAAGAGATGTGTGCAGTACTCCTATCAAAAACACTTGCTTTTCCCTAATATACTCTGATCTGATAGATGCTTCTTCATTGTGCTATTATGTTATTTCTTCATTTGAGATTTGAGTCTTCTCCCCTCCCCAACTTTTTAAAAAGAATTCTAGATATTAAAATTTACAATTTCTGACATTTTGACATGTTTGCTTTTGAAATGCCTATTTATATATGAGTGGGTGACAGAGAGAAAAACAGTGTATATATGGAGATGTAAAAATATAAGTAAACATTAAAAATACAAGTGACTAAAATATTTCCGAAATGAACAAGTATCTGCTTACATTTTAATCTGAGAGAAACTTTTTAAACAAAACAAAACATTCTTTTATGCATTTTGTGCACAAATATATCTTTTTGAATTTAATTAACCATCTGGAGGCTGAGATGACAACTATTCATTCCAAGTTAGGAAAAAAGTTTTTTAAATGCCCCTATTTTTCACACATGTTTTTGCTGGTAATCAACAGGTAGATAAACCGGATGTTTTCCCAATCTACAAGTACTACAACTTCCAAAATTCTTTATCAGCTTGGCAAAAGATAGCTGGAAGAACACTGGTTGAGCAGATTTCTTTATAGAAATAAATACATTATAACTGAAGCCATGATTATAAAATGCAAAATAATATCTCTGCTCCAACACTGGATTACTAGAGTAACTGACAATGGCATAATTTCACAATAAAACTTTTATTTGCATACTTTCTTTCCCCAGTCTGAGATATAAGAAATAACTACTTTTAATGAAGATCTAGGAAAAGCTATAGTGCAAGAAAGTAAGAGCCTTTGGCCAAATAATAGTTTAAACTGTATGAGTAAAGGTGCTGTACAGCAGGGATGTCAAACTTGATTTCATTGAGGGCCACATCAGGGTTATGTTTGACTTCAGGGGGTCAGGGTGGCTGTGGCCAGGGTGGCCGTGCCCAGCTCAACATCACTTGTGTCAGGGGTGGCTGAGTGTTCTGTCAGTGAAAATCGGCACTTGAGGTTCATTTTTGGCTGCAGCGACTTCCGGCAATGTTCTGCCAGCAAAAACAGACTTCAGGAGGGCCGTCTGTGGCCTTTGCGAGCTCTGTTTTTGACTGTGATGGCCTGCAACCTTCTGTCAGCAAAAATGGAGCTCATGAGGGCCACAGGTGACCTCCTGAGCTCTGTTTTCAGCTTCAACAACCTCCTGCAACCCTCTACCAGTGAAAACAGAGCTTGTGAGGGCCACAGGTGGCCCTCCTGAGCTTCGCTTTGGCTAGCAGAAGCATTGCCTTTTGCTGTTTCCAGGGCCCTGAGGCCCAGATTTAAGTACCCCGTGGGCCAAATCCAGGTCCTGGGCCTTGCTTTTGANTTTGACACCTCTGCTCTACAGAGACTGTTCTCTACATTGAAGCACAGCTTATAAGGATTCAAAGTTCCCTGCAGAGATCTGAACTTCTTTATTCCATGTCTTTCACAACCATGCCAGTTTAGTCTAGTGATTAACTAGAAAGTGGGAGTCTGTGAGTTCTAATCCTATCTCAGCCATAAAAGCCAGCTTGGTGACTATGGCCAGTCACATTCTCTCTGATCCCAACCACCTCATAGGGTTGTTGTTGTGGGAAAAATAGGAGGAAGAAAGTGCATTAGATGTGTTCACTGTCATGAATTATTTGTAAAAATAATTATGGTGGGATACAAATAAATAAAGATAATATAAGTGATAGGATACAATTGTACATTTTATGCTAAAGTACTGAAGAAAAGTTTGAGAGGAACTTAATGTTTGACATCCTTGAGACAGACCTATCTGTTTAATTTTCTGTATATATACCGTGTCTCTCACAAAATAAGGCCAGGCCTTATTTTTTTTTTGACCCCTGAAAAAATGGCTAGGCCGTCTTTTGGAGGGTGACTTAATACCACCCCTTGCATCCTTGGGTGGGCAGGCGGTGACAGCTTGGATGTTGACCTCGGCATTGGTGGGGCACTTCGTATCCACCACCATTACTTTCCCTTCTCCACGTGTTGCTACGGTGTTTAGAGCAATGCCGTGGTGTTTGGCACAGCCATGGCATTTGGTGCAGCCACGCGTGGCCAGCCAGGGCTCCTCCCTGCAACTGGAGCCCAGTGGAGAAACTCAGCTTCAGGCGCTCCTGTCGCCGCTTTCCCTTCGCCTTCGAAGGCAAAGCCAATTCTTTTAAAAATGATGCGCTACTACTGGTACGACAAAGCCTCCCCTGCTCGAGAGGGCAGCCCAACCCCATGTGGGGAGGCAAATCTCCAGGGGCCACAGCGCAGGATTGGCCCACCCCGGGAGAAGCGCCCAGCCACCATCCCTGCCTGGTGCCAGGCAGAGTGCGAAGAGCTTCACCTGGGGCACCCAACAAAGCTGCCAAGCAGGCCCTCCTGCCCGGCAGCAGAGCTCTGGCCAAGGAAGCAAGTGCATCCCTGCCACTCATCCTGTCAGGGCCACGCCAGAGCCGTGCAGGCTGGGCAGAGCTGGGAAAGTGAGCCGCAGGTGCGTGCCCACCTGCCAAGTGAAAGAGCCAGGCCGACCCGAGCTTGGCTTCCTTCCCAAGTCCCTCCAGCCTGAAGCTGTAGGGGCCACCAGGAGAGGCCGCCCGAGACAGTGATAGCACCTACCCATCCGTGGACAGGGAGGCAAGGCGACAGCCTGTGCCGCGTCCTCCTCTGAGCTGAGCCCTGCCGAGTGAGTACCTCTGCCCAGTGCCCATGCGGCTGCAACGTTTGGAGCTGCTGGTGCATTTGGAGATGCGTGGGGATGGGGATGGGCTGGGCAAGGACTGGAAAGGATGGGAGGCTTTGGGGTCTCTCCACCAGCCCCACCGGCCAGGGAAGCAGGACTGCTATTGCCTCGCCTCCCTGTCCACAGACGAGTGGGTGCTATCACTGCCTCAGGCAGCCTCTCCTGGTGGCTGGAGGGCTGGAGGTTTGGGCTGGAGGGACTTGGGAAGGAAGCCAAGCTCGGGTTGGCCCGGCTCTTTCGCTTGGCAGGCAGGCGTGCACCCGTGGCTCGCTTTCCTGGCTCTGCCCAGCCTACACGGCTCTGGCGTGGCCCTGGAGGGATGAGCAGAGGGCCCAGCAGGGAGGCACTTGCTGCCTTGGTGAGAGCTCCACCTCCAGGCAGGAAGGCCTGCCTGTCAGCTGTGCTGGGCACCCCAGGCGAAGCTCTTTGTGCTCTGCCCAGCACCAGGCAAGCATGGCGGCTGGGCACTTCTCCCGGGGAGGCGATCCTGCGCTGCAGCCATGGCTGTTTCACCTCCCCATGTGGGGTTGGGCTGCCCTCTTGGGCAGGGGAGGCTTTGTCGTACCAGTAATAGGGCATCCTTTTTTAAAAAATTGGCTTTGCCTTTGAAGGTGAAGGGAAGGCGGCGACAGGAACGCCTGACACTGAGTGTCTCTGCCAGACTCCGGTTGTCGGGAGGAGCCCTGGCTGGCCATGTGTGGCTGCACCAAATGCCACAGCATTGCTTTAAACACCAGCAGCATGGGGAGAATGGAAAGGAACGGTGGCAGAAGGTCTCCTGATACGAAGTGCCCCACCAATGCCGAAGTCAGCGCAGGCAGCACCATATCCGGGTATGCAAAAAAAGTACTTCCTAACAGCAAAACCCCCCACCACCATTCCCCCCCCATTTTGCATGGTTAATATAGGGCTTAATTTGGGGGGAGGGGCTTAATTTGATTTTATGCCAATAAAATATGCTGGGACTTCCTATTGGGGGAGGCCGTATTGTTGGAGAAATATGATATATATTTTATTCTGAAACCTGAACTGAAATAGAAGATTCTGTAACATAGAAAAACATTCTAAGTGGGAGATTAGACTGAACACATTTACAGAATGTAATGTTATTACAGTCCATAACAATCTATTGTGATGATATATTTTATTACTTCAGGACTGACTGTAACAAAAGCTCTACCTTATGGGCTGGTTCTGTTATCCATTTGCTATCAGAAAACATTTCTATCTGAGATAGTGTGCTTTTTGTATTTTTCCCCACATGGCTGGTTCTCCAAAGTCGATTTCACCATCTAAGCAAAACCAGACATGTTTCTGGCAGCTCTTGGGTAAAATTTTCACTTCATCAAATAAAAGGAGAGGAGAGATATTCATATTGTTACTTTGATGAAGATGCCCTGCACATTTTGACACACTGAACTCCCTCCAGGACCATGAAACTCTTTCATATCTTATTCATTATCAGGGAGAGATGGGAAAAATACTTCCTCATTTCTCTCATGTATGAGTAAATTAACTAAAACCATGGGTACACAATTTCATTAAAAGAGAGATTTAGTGAGAGTGGCCGCAGCCTCTGCACATGGGGACTGGCCTGACCTGACACAATGCAGTCTAGCCTGGAATCTGAAAAAGAGATTACTTGGAATTTTTTTTTTTATCAAAATGCTAATCATCTGCATCAGCAAAGCTCAGAAATGCAATAATGCTGGTAAATCCCAGGTAGTAAGTGAGCCTCAGGTCAAAACTCCCAAACTATCAGCTCCATAACCAAACCTCAGCTCCTTTTCTCAGACAGCCCAAATGACATGTAGTTATGCACAGTATAAGACATCCTCACAATTCCTGGCATTTATTAACTTACCTGCAACTGTCCGTGTTTTGATTTCTCTTAACTAATATGAATTGAGTAATAAGAAAAAACTCACTTAGAGTTTAGAGAGATGGCATTTTATAATAATTTGGGTTAATTTACAGGAGGGATCAGCAGAGTAGAAAATCCAATAAATACTAAATTCACTCATCCCTAGAATTTTGTTCTTTAGACAGTTCCACTTCAAGGTCTCAAATCTCGGCAAATCAGAATTACTTTTAATGGTGAACTCACCTGGGAGATACAACAGGCTGAGAAATAAGAGAGATGTATTTGGTTCCAAAGTATCCAAGATTTACAATACTATAGATTAGATTAGGATTAGATTAAAGATTGTTCTTTCCCAGTCCTCCCAAAAAGTGAGGATCAAAAAACCTGCAAGATTAGTGGTGAAGTGATCGACTGGAGTAATTTGGAAGATTCTCTGACTGAATTAGCCTTGAATTCTTGAACTAGCACAATTCATATTACAAACTCCTGTTCTAGCTCCTTGTGGTTTATGCTATTTCTTACTATTCTTCAAACATCTTGTTCTGTGACTAAACCATCAAGAGACTCAATGTTGACTTTGACTTTGGCTAATTTTTTTAAGCACAAGTCTGTACAAAATTGAGACCAACCCCAACTCATCAGTCATGACTTGATCCATTACACACAATATTCTTTTTATTTCAGCAATTTTACTAATTCCTGGGTCAAATTGTGAGAGACTGCACACCCATCCTCCAGAAAAACTGAACCATGGTTGCAGCAGAAAAGTTTCCTTGATTACATTTAACTTAAATTATCCTAAATCATTCATGTTCTGAAACAGCTAATTCCGTGGACTTGGGATGTCATTTGTAGACATATGGAGAGATGTGTGTTGCTAATAACTATGGCAACAAAAGCAATATAAAAGTGGTAGAAGTAGAAGGTAGACAAGAAAGTACATAGTCAAAAATAGCTGGGGCATCTGAAGCAGCTTTGAGAAAAGTTGGAAGGCAATTGTAATATTCAATCTATTCAGTTTTCCACTTTGAGACTTGGGGAAGCAAAAGGAAATCACATTAGCAATCATTTTACCTTGCCAGATAGAATGATGTGAAGAAGTAGTGTAAGAATTCTTAGTATACAGTGTTAGCCCTACAATCTGTACAATTCAGAGATAATTAATTAGCTGGATGCTGAAGAAGCCTGTAGGCTTATTTGTGGTGGTGTGTAAGCCAAGATAAAATTGCAGGAATGGAAGATTGGCTAAGTCTGCAGCCTTTCTAGGAGCATTTAATTAATCCTTAAATCTGCAAAATGTCCTGTCATCTCGAGCAAAAACAGATCCCCATCATCCTTTAATTGTTGCAAAATGTCTTGATCTGGAAGTTTTGAAGCAGAAAACCTGGCTTCTGCAGAGCTGCAGCTGACTTGGAAAAAAAATAATTTGATGCCCAGTAAGAAAAAAAGCCAAGTGGCAAATCCTGTTTTGATAACAATGCAACCTCTCTGCTGCTCCAAACAAACAAACAAACAAACAAACAACTGATTTCCATAATGAATTGGGGCATAATACCAAAGAAGTGCTCCTTGTTTGCTTCCCATTTTTAAAGGCAGGAAACACAAATAAAAGGATACTTTCTTCAAATCAATACAGCTCCTTGTGATGTGTGTGTGTGATGTGTGCAGTTTTTTTGGAAGAGGAATGAAGTGGTCAACCAATCCAACTTTCTAAAGGCCCTGTCACACTGCCCAACGGATGCAAAACGTTTGTAAAAAGGACACAGTAGACGAGAAAAATGTTCCATCCGTTGTTATCCGCTCTCAAAGGGGCAAAAATTTGCATAACCAGAGCGGAATAACACGAAAAGGAACGGATGCGGGGAGGATGCAGAGCGGATGGAAAGCGGATGCGGAACGGAAGCCTAGCGGATGGAAGCGCGATGGGAGCGGATGGCACATCCGCTAGCTTCTGGGGGACCTCAGCAAAGCAGATGCGGAACCGAAAGAGCGGATGCAGAGCAGATGCACAGCGGATGAAGCGGATGCACAGCGATGCACAGCGAAGCCTAACGGATGCCTAGCATTAATTGACATGCGGGGAGGATGCATTGCGTAAGCCCCGTGGATATAAGGAAGCAGCTTGGAGCAGGTTCACCATTCAGAGGAAAGACCTGCTGCCAGACGGATTGACAGCCTTGCCTGCCTGCCTGCATGCCTGCCTGCAAGCCTTGCTGCAAGCCTTGCTGCAGCCTCTGCCAGCCTTGCTGCCAGCCTCCCTGCCAGCCTTGCTGTCTGCCTGCCTGCCAGCCTTGCTGCCAGCCAGCCTTGGTGCCTGCCTGCCTGCCAGCCTTGGTTCATGCCTGCCTGCCAGCCTTGGTGCTGCCTTCCTGCCAGCCTTGGTTCCTGCCTTCCTGCCAGCCTTGGTTCATGCCTGCTTGCCAGCCTTGGTGCCTGCCTGCCTGCCACCCTTGCTGCCAGCCTTGGTGCCAGCCTTCCTGCCAGCCTTGGTGCCTGCCTGCCTGCCAGCCTTCCTGCCAGCCTGGTGCCAGCCACCTGCCAGCCTTGGTTCCTGCCAGCTCCCTGACAGCCGCACACCCCACAACCATGGAGAAGAACAGAAAGCCTCAGCCATCTGCTGCCCGCCCTTGCAAGAGGACAGGGCCACCATCCCACACCCTGGCCCTCACTCTGGTTCTGCTGGGGCTTCTGTAGCATGGGCTCGCTCTTCTGGGGCTGGAGCTTCTGCTGCTTCTGCTTCTGGAGGAGCTGATTGATACGGGGATCAGACAAGCACTCAGCACCAGCCACCTCCCCGCACCTGGACCCTTCACCCCTGAGACTGAACGACCAAGAGGAGTGCAGAAGACTCATTTTTGTTTTATAGCTTCTTGTTAATAAAGTCTATCTTTGATTCACACACTTCCTTCATTTCTTTTTTTTAATAAAGTCTTGGTGGAAACTTTTAGAAATGGTTTAAGCTTTGTATGCTTCAGATGGGTTAATTAGCAGTGGGGATGGGCAGGGATACCTGTGGGATGATTTGTGGGATGGGTAAGGATAGCAGTGGGATGGGCAGGGATACCTTTGGGATGGGTTAAGATAGCTGTGGGATAGATAAACCTCCAGGGCAAGCATAGTGGGACTGTATCGTCACCCTCCAGTGCCACACATATGGCCCTTTATATCAATACTAATGTAATCATTCATCCACACATGTCAACATAACAACACAACCTTTATTAAATGCCCTGTTCATTGTAGGCCCACCCAACATACCATGGCCCAATCTCATCAGTGTGATGAGACAGCTGAAGGAAGCATCCAGTCATCTATCATCCTGTCTTGCCACTCCACTGCTCCAGCTGGGAGTTGCACCAGTGTCTTCAGGAGGGTGCGCTGCTTCTTCCCTTCACGTGAGGCGGCCTGTTGGAGCCTTGCACATCCTCAGTGTCTATCAGGTTTTGCCCTTGCCTCCATTCCCCAAGTTCCAATTGCCTTGTTGGAGGTCCATGAGCCTGTTCTTAAGACTGGGTAGCGGTGCACATGAGATTGTGCAGGATGCAGCAGCTTCCATGATCCTCCTCACGCGCTCTGGGCGATGCTGCATCGTGGTGAGAAGTACCTGGAACCTGTTGGCCAGGATGCCAAAGGCGTTCTCCACCACCGCCCTTGCCCTGGACAGCCTGTAGTTGAAGATCCTCTCTTCACGGGTGAGGCATTTGAGGGTGTAGGGCTTCATGAGGTAGGTTCTGAGGGAGAAGGCATCATCCCCCATGATGGAAGTTATGGCACATCTTGCATGTCGTTGGGCAGGGGTTCTGGATCTGGGAAGCCCATGATGAGGTTGCATTCCAGCCCCTCCTTGAGGTCACTGGCATTGTATACCTGGGCATCTGAAGATGAGCCGTTGCCTGAAGCATCGATGTAACATGAACTTGTAGTCAGCATCAACCATGGCGAGAGAGTGATGCTGAAGAGCCCTTGTAGTTGAAAATAAGTGGACCCCGACTTGGCTGCCGCTTTGCAGGCACAGTGCTTGCCATCGATGGCTCCAACGGTGTGTGGGAAGTTCCACCTCTGATACCACTGCTCTGCAACTTTCTTCCATCCTTCTTCAGTGGAGGGGCACTGGAGGAGCTCCTCCAGGTATTCTTCGATGATGGCCTGCACCACTTCTCTGACCACAATGCTGATGGTGTTTGTGGCACCCTCCAGCTGTACTGCATGCTCCTGTAGGTGGTCCCTGAGGCCAGGTGGTGCAGAGTTAGTGCCACCTTTAGCCCAGGTTCCAGGCTGGGCTGGAAGTTGGTGTTCTGCTTGGTCAACCTGGGTGTCAGCCGCTGCACAACTTTGTCAAACATTGCTGGAGCATCCTCATGAGTTCTGGAATGCACGAGTGTCTTCGTTCTGAGCTCCACCATCAGCTTGTTGTACAGTCCGTACTCTGCTCTTCTGGTGATCCATCTTCGGACCCAGCGCTTCTTTGCCGCCTCCTTTTCTTCCCGTAGTAGAGTTCACCAGAGCCTGCAGATGGCTTGCAATGTTGCAGAAGGATGTGGCTGCCAAAAGGACTTGTTATGATCCATGGTGGACATAGACTGGATACTGTGGAAGAGCAAGAGTCAGATGAAGGCTGCAGAGTTCTCACCGCAGGGCTGCTGGTCTGAAAGTGAGATGCAGGTGAGGTGCTCCCCCTTTTATAGGCAGTATAGGTTTTCCCCTAGGTGTCCCTTATGCATCCTCTAGGCATCTCTAGACATCCTTAATATCTGAGATAGGTCCCCTCTGCGAACATTTTTTCCGTTTTAAATGATTGTTTCTGTTCTGCATCCACTAGGCATCCGTTCTGCATCTGTTCCCCGTCATTCCGCGTCCATTCCGCTTCCTCCCTGCGTCCGTTTACCGCTGGAGCGGATGGGTTGCGAATGGAATGCTCAGCGAGATGCCTTTGAGGATATAGCGGATACGTAACGGAATGCAGAACGGAATGCCTAAGCAGGATGCCTAGCGGATGCAGAACGGACGCATTGGATACATTTTCTGCTCAAAAGTTTTGAGCAGTTCAAAACTTTCTGATGGATGAAACGTCAATAGATGGATGCTGGACGGATAGAGAGGATGTAAAACGGAGGCAGTGAGTACAGAACGGATGCATTGCGTTAATCAACGGATGACAAGTGTTTTTTTCCGTTTTACATCCTCTTTACATCCGTTGGTGCAGTGTGACAGGGGCTTTATTGATCTGATTTTCCAGTCATGTTTATCTCTTAGATTGCCAGGGAAGCCTCCTATCAAAGTACTTACTATGCCTGAATTGGAGCCTTAACTATTGATTCTAACTGTAGGAAATGAAATGTAAATAAATTGATAACTATCCCTCTCTCAGTTGCCCCCTTGACTATCTGCTCTTACCTCATGCATTTACAAAAGTGGCCTGATTTGGAATAGGATTGGACTCAGAGAAAGAAGTGGGGATGTCAAACCATGAGAGAAAACATATCAGACTCCTAGGAAAGGAAAATGCATGAGGTCTGCTTTGAGGAATCTTTGGTGCACTCTGAGCTTAGTTGCTTTCTTGTGGTATTGTTTACTGCTTGTTCTTAATCTCTGCTTATCTGAATGTTGATTTGCTTCAACAACCAATGTATTAGTCTCAACTAGCATGCATTACTCTTGCTTTAATGTTAAGGAAGGGGGTATTTTTTGTGGAGGATGGGGGAAATGCAGATGAATAGTTTGCATACATTTTTTTTTAGTTCGTAATATTGAATTGAAGCTATGAAACTACTGTTTCGCTTTCCTAGACTTTCATTTAAGCATAAATACAGAAGCCTTTTGAAATAGAAATGGGAACAGAAAATGTAGCCTCCAAATCTATTCAGATTCTCCAGACTGAATAACTTAAAAAATACTATTTTCTGAAGTGCATATTGAAAGAGAAATATCTGTTCTTTCAGGAAGTTTTTTTTTTGAGATAACCAGTATTCCATTGAATTAGTTGGTAGTGTTTATTAATAATATTTCTACCATTTTTATTCAAAACTAAAATGATAATGTAAAACATTTTTGTATATATTAATAAATTAAGCCTGTGATGCAACCATCTAGAGTCAATTGGTCCAGTGGTTTAGGTACCAGGTTTGAAATGGGGAGATCTTGAGTTCTAATCCAGCCTAAGGTACAAAGCCAGCTGGGTAACCTTGGATCAGTCACTGGGAAGCAGGAAGTGGAACATTCTTATCTCAAACACTTTTGTCAGTACTATCATTTGAAAATGTAGACAGGTCAAGCAGGAGGTTAGAATAACAAGGGAACAAATTAGAAACCTGTGGGAAACCCAGAGGCCATGGATGGACAAATGAGAGGCAAATGGGAGAAGCAACCTTGAACTAAAGACAAATATTCTAACAGTGAGAGCAATCAACCAATGGAATGGCTGCCTTCAGAGGTTGTGAGTGCTCCATTGCTGGAGGCCTTCAGGGAGAACTGGTTATCCAATGCACCCTGGAAATTAAGAAACGGCATCAGGCTTGGAATACTTTTTTTGCCAACATTATTTTGCTGTGAGAATGAAGCTTCCTCAGCATATCAGCAGAGAGGAAGGTAGCACAAGTGGCCGCTGAAAGGCACATATGCATATAGATGATTTACAAGGCCCAATTCTGGCACTGAGTCTAGAATCAGGGCTGATACTGATAGCAGCTGGGAAGAATAGGAGAAATAGTAAGAATGAATTTCCCAGTATATGTCACCAAGACAGCCATAGTGGTCTCAGTTCCATTTACCAGCCTCAGACTCAACTGAATAGTCACAGATAAATAATAACATTTGTTGAACTAATAAGTTAAGAGGATTGATTGGTATTCAACACACTTCACAATGGACACAAGTCTCCAAGGAAATAAAACATTGTTCTTATGTCATAATACTTTTTGTATTTTTGTATAACGGATTATGTTTCTTAAGGCCCTGTCCCACTGCACTTACGGATGCAAAGAGGATGTAAAATGTTAAAAAAAGCTTGCCATCCGTTGAAAACGCTATGCATCAATTGTGTACTCACTGCATACGTATTTCATACGCTCTATCCATCGAGCATCCGTCCACTGTGATTTCATCCGTGCAAGAAGTTTGCTGCACAAAACTTTGTGAACGGATGAACTTTTGGCTGTGTACGATGTACATCCATGACATATACGGGCAACAAACGTTCTATGTCCATTATCATCCGTTAAACATCCACTGTATCCTCTCTGTATCTCTGGCCATCCCCTCAACTCACATTCGCTGCAGCTGAAAACGGAAAGGGGGAGGAAACGAAGAGTGAATGGAACGTCTAAACAGCGTTAGTAGCACGGAAATAGAAAGGATACAAGCGTATGCATCTCGTATATAAAGATTAAACGGACAAAACGTTTGTATCTGGGATGTATCTAGGATATTTAGGATGCCTGGAGTATGTCTAGAAGGACACCAAGTGGAAAACGATATTTCCAATAAAAAGGGGGAGAAAATCATCTGGATCTCAGTTAAGAGTCCAGAAGCCATGGTGTACAGCCCTTCACCCTTGGTCTTGGTCTTCCACATCATCAATTGTTCTCCACCATGGATCATGACACAGTCCATATGATAGCTTCACTCATTCATCACCAGAACCAAAACCTGTTCAGACTGTTTCACCTTTTATACAGAAGGAGAAGAAGGAGGCGTCCAAGAGCTGTGTGGGTCTGAGAATGGATCATGAGAAGAATGGAGTTTGGGTTGTATGACAGTTGATGGTGGAGCTGAGGAATGAAGCCCTCATGCATTCCATCACTTCATGAGGATTCCACCAGCCATTTTGATGAATTTGTAGAGCATCTGGACCCAGGTTGACCAAGCCTAGCACCAACTTCCATCCCGACCTGACCCCGGACTGAAGGTGGCACTGACTCTGTGGCACCTGGCCTCTGGGACCACATACAGAAAACATTGCAGTATGCGTGGGGGTGCCACACAAGAGCATCAGCAAAGTGGTCAGAGAAGTGGTGCAGGCCATCATCGAGAAATGCGTGGAGGAGCTCCGCAAGTGCCCCACCACTGAAAAAGGCTGAAGGAAACTTGCAGAAAAGTGGTATCAGAGGTGGAACTTTCCCCACACCGTTGGAGCCATAGATGGAAACAATGTGTCTGCAAAGCTCCAGCCAACTTAGGGTCCACTTATTTCAACTACAAGGGCTTCTTCAGTATCATCCTCTTTGCCATGGTTGATGCTGACTACAAGTTCATCTACATCGATGCTTCAAGCAATGGGTCAGCTTCAGATGGCCAGGTATACAACGCCAGTGACCTCAAGGGGGCTGGCATGCAACCTCATCATGGTTTTCCAGATCCAGACCCCCTACCCAATGACACACAAGATGTGCCTACTTCATCATTGGTGATGATGCCTTCTCCCTCAGAACCTACCTCATGAAGCAGTACAGTTCAAGATACCTCACCCGTGAAGAGAGGATCTTCAACTACAGGCTATCCAGGGCAAGACGGGTGGTGGAGAATGCCTTTGGCATCCTGGCCAGAGGTTCCAGGTACCTCTCACCACCATGCAGCATCACCCACAGACATGTGAGGAGCATCATGGAAGCTTGCTGCATCCTGCACAATCTCATGCGCACCACTACCCAGTGTTGCAGAACAGACTTGTCGACCGTCACAGGGCATGGGACATGGAGCTGGTGAATGGAGGCAAGGATGAAACCTGATAGACACTGTGGATGTATAAGGCCCCAACAGAGCTTCACGTGAAGGGAAGAAGCAGCGCAACCTCCTGAGAAACTGGTGCAACTCCCCAGCTGGAGCAGTGGAGTGGCAAGACAGGATGATAATGATTAATGGATGCTTCCTTGAGCCTGTCGCATAACAGTGATGAGATTGTGCCATGTATGTTGAATGGCCCTACAATGAATAGGGCATTAATAAAGAGCTTTGTTTATTTTAAAATATGTTGATCAATGAATAAATTCTTATTGATAATAAAGGGCCATAGGTTGTGGCAGCTGGAGGTGGACCATACAGTCCCACTATGTTTGCACTGGAGGATTATCTATCCACAACTTTCCTTATTATCCTTATCCCACAAGCATGCAAAGGCTTAACCATTTTTTCAAAGTTTTCACCAACACTTTATGAAGTAAAAAAATGAACCAAGTGTCTTAAGCAAAGGTAACCTTTGTTAACTTTCTTAGGTAAACTTTATGACTTTATTAAATAAGCAATGAACCAAGTAAACTGTATTAAGTGTCTTAAGCAAGATAACCTTATTAACTTTCTTAGGTAAACTTTATGACTTTATTAAATAAGCAAATGAACCAAGTAAAGTGTCTTAAGCAAAGATAAACTTAACAAGTAAACAACTCAGTCTCTGACACTATATTCTCAGTCACTCTGAGTCATGTCATGGTCTCAGCTGTAAGCGGGCAGGCGACCGTGGAGGTGGCTGTGGCTTGAGTGCTGGTCTGAGGCGCTATTGGGTCTTGGCTCCGAGGGTACAACAGGGGAGGGTGTGTTCAGGAAGCCATCCGAGAGCTGACTGAGTCCTGTGAGGTTGAGACGCCCTTCATCAAGGACCTGAGATGTGAGGCCCAAGACTGATGATAGATTGTCCGTTGACGGGCTTGGCTGTGAGGTGGAGGAAGGAGTGTAGTTGGGCTGTCTGGTGTGCAGCTGGGTGAGGACTGGCGTCTGTGGCGTGCAATGAACCTGGGCCTGGACTGGAAGGTCTGTTTTTGCTGTGGGAAGTCCTGGTGGTTGTAGTCTTGGTAGGTGAGGGGCTTTTGAAAGCTGTGGAAGGGCTGTGACATCACCTGGGGTGGAGGAGCAGACTGGACCGGGTAGGAGCAGCTTCAGCTGGCCTTGAGGTTGTGCAGAAGTGCTGTGATCTTCTCCTTCATCACCTGGTACTGGGCCTTGGGCAGGTCCCTCAGGGTGTGGCTCACGTAGGTGATGAAGGTGTTGCGGCCGAAGATCCTCCATCCAAGTGGACCTGAGAGAGAAATTCGTGTCTGCGTCTTCAATGCGTCCCTGATCTCCAACAGCACACTGTGGTTCTGGCCCTCCAGTCTGCCTCTCTGCCTGCATCCTCTGGAGCTGGGTGTGGGTGTGGGTGTGGGTTGGTCTCTGGTGGCTGCTGCTTCTTCCTCCATTTGTGACAGGGGATTCTCCAAGTCCGCCGGCATGGGGAGTGCAGCTGTTGGGGGGTCTCTGCCGTGGGGCCCTCTGAAGACACCTGCCTGGACAGGCTCCCTGGCTCCTGGCTGGAGAGGATTGGGTGTCTGTGGGCTGTCTGAGGGAGAGGGGTCTCAGAGGGGCTGCTCCTTGGTGGGCGGATCTCACCTCCAGGAACTGCACTTTGCCATGATGTACATCTCCGGTCAGTGAGCTTGACAGCACTGCCCGGATTTTTTGAGGTGTAGCTTGCCATACAGGTGTCATGTTCTTCCACATCCTAGGAGTACATTTGCAGTGTACCCCCGGCTCTCTGCCTTGTCTCTCCAAGCTGCCTGCTTCTTTCTTGGTGTCCTGATACAGTCTGTGGCCCTTTCTCCAGAGGTACTCGTTCTCCCTCATCCTCATGCTCCTCGGAAATGGTGTACTGTTTCCTCTCACCCTTCTCCTTTCCTTGCCTCTTCTCCCTCTGTCAGGGGCTTCAGCAGGGCCTTCAGGGGCTTGAGTAAGAGGGCCTTCAGGAGCTTGAGCAGCAGGGCTTCAGGGGCTTGAGCAGCAGGGCCTTCAGCAGGAAAGCTTTGAGGGCCTTGGGGTTGGTCCACCAACAGCATCATCACCATCAGCAGCAGTAGCAGTAGCAGCAGGTTCAGAGTCAGTGCCGGGGTGTGGGATGCTGGTTCTGGCCTTCTTGCCAGGGGCTGGAACGAGTAGGCACAGGTTCCTTCTTCTTTTTCCCTGACTGATGAACCATGATGTTCCTGCTAGATGTATGTGGCAGCACGTCTTTCCCCTGAATGCTGACTGCATATATGCTGCATCCTTTTATATCCATGGAGCTGATGCAATTCATACTCCCCTCATGCGCAGTGAACACTTTGTGGCCGATATACATCCGCGCAGCATCCGCTTTGTTTCCTATTGGCGCCCGTGATGCATCTGCCTCATCCACTATGCATCCGCCCCTTCCGCTATGCATCCGCTTCGCAATTCTCCCCTGGAGCCCCTTTGGAGGTGTCATCCGCTTCCATCCACTTTCATCCACTTGGCTTCCTATGAACATCCGCTTAACATCCCCGCTACATACTACCCTCGTCCATTCCTTTCTGTTCTGTTTATGCAAATTTTCACCACTTTTTGGAGCGGATGACAATGGATGGAGCCCCCCCAAAAATTTTGCTCATCCGCTGTGTCCTTTATGCATACATTTTGCATCCGTTGGCCAGTGGGACCTAGCCTTTAAGTATTTGCATTGATATTGTAAATATGTTTCTCTCACAGAGTTTCTCCTTCGAAGTCTCCTGTGAAAAGAGCAGCTTTGTATATGCTACTGCCAATAAATGCCCAATACTGAAAACTCACCCCATTACTTTATGAATGGAGACAATCCCCAAAAAGCAAATATGCACAATGCATAATGTCTTTTATTTGTTAAATGCACATGAAGGAAAATTTAAAGTTTGATTTCTTGTTGTAAACCAATTTGTTAATTAAGTTCTGCCTGCAGAGAAAATGAAAATAATCATAGATTATTTGGTTCTGAATTATATAATTTCTGGCTCTCTTCTTTCTCTATTCTTCCTTCTTCTTCCCAAGAACTTCCAAAACATGATTCATAGATAATAAATAAATCATGTGGAATCCAAACAAAGCTTTAAAGATACAACATGCCAGAGATGGTATCAGACATTTGAATAATTCTAGCCAGAGTTATTCAAATAAAAAGTCTTCGGGAATGATTCAAAGAGATATAATGTTTTGACTGGGGCCTTAATCTCAAGAGTTGAGTTGAGTTTAGATCACTACTGTTTGCAATCAACTGATATTGATTCTCCTGTCCCTCTGCAGATGATTTGAGTTTGCCTATGGTTCGTCAAACTTGCAAACCATTTGATGGTCTTACCTGTTCTGGTCAGCAGGTCCTGGGGTAAAATAATTAGTGCTTAGAATTGTTGTTTGCTAAATATTAGGGTAAAGTTGCTGTGATGGTGGGGAAGCATATTTATTACAAAGACTTGTATCACAGTTTTATTCAGAAGCATTGCTCTTTTTACCTTCTCTTACTGGAGAGTCAATATTAATTTACTGTTGCAATCTTGATATCTTAGCAGTTTTACCCTAGTTTTTAAAAAGTCTATTAAAATTATATCAACTTTGTTTTTTGTTGGGATTTGAATAGCTATTCTAGACAATCCCATTAAAGTCCTGAGAAAATGCTACTGGCTTCTAAACATAATCATGGTACCCCAAATTTAAATTAAGCCCTTGCTGGTTGGTTATAGTGGTTGACCACTTTTAAAGACCATTTTGGGCAGCAGAGTTGCCAGAGGATTAAGATAATGTAGAGTCAGAGTCTAGTTTCATTTTTTTTAAATAATGAATGAAGCCAAAGACAAATAAGGACAATATATAAAATTCAGAATATATTTTCAAAGGAAGACAACTAGTGTGCTATTTCCAATGATGATCCACTTAGTTTGAAGTCGGAAGAATAGAAAAATGCTGTGATGACCCAAGACATGGCACAAAGGCAACACAGTCAGATAATCAGAAGGAGTCCCGTTATTAGCTTCAACTTTGTCCCCAATGTCCTGGTTACCTTTTGAGCTGGAGAACAACTCTTCCAGGAACTGCTTTTGGTTGCAGAGAATCAAGTCCAAAATGTGGTCAACAAAAACTTTAAGTATAAGTCCAATCAAGGCAAGATGAAGTAATTAGTCCGGCAGGGCAAGAGAAGGAATTCCAGACATGAAGGAATGGCAGTAATTCAACACGGTTGGGAGGATGCCAGGAATGCAGATAACCAAAGTCAACACAAGATAAACTCACGTTTGTTCCCAGCAGATGCCTCACTTAGCATGCATCTCTTTTCAATTTTCTTCCCAGGTGTGGCTAATGAAGGGAATCAGGGCTGGGCCTGGGTCTTCCTCTGAACTCCCTCTCCCTTGTTCTATCTCTCCCCTGCTTTGCCCAGCTGGACTTTGCCCTTCTCCAGTTTCCTCCACAACCAATGGAGCCACACTCCCACTCCCTGTCAGCTGTTTGTCTTCCTCCTCAGATTCAGACAGGGGCATAACAAATGCATCCTTTCTAATGAATACTATGACTGTCAGAAGGCAGCTCTTTAATTAAGAGTCTTACTTAGAATAACTTGTTTTCCAAGCTTTTAGACCAAGAAAAAAAAGATGTAATGGTTATTTGCTCTTTAAAATACCAGCCAAACATGCATTCAAGTTTGGTAAACAGACTCCAGATGCATGTTCTTCCCACAAGAGTACAAACTCACTTGGGCTATGTTAGACAGCAGCTCAGAAAAAGCAAAGGATCCAGTGTATTTGAGGCAAGGCAATTACTAGGAAGGAATGCAAACCTTGGTTTCAGCAGTTCAGCCATTATATCACAAAGCAAAAGAAAGTAAGAACAGATAACAGATAAAGCAGATAACAGATAATCAGAGTTGGAAGGAACTTTGTACATCTTCTAGTCCAATCCCCTGCCCAAACAGGAGACCCTACACCATTTCTGTGAATGGGAGTCCAATCACTTCTTGAAAGTATCAAGTGATGATGCTCCCACAACTTCTGAGGGCAAGCTATTCCATTGGTTTATTGTTCTCACTGTCAGAAAGTTTCTCCTTATTTCCAGGTTAAATCTCAGAAGGACAACTGTGCAAACAAGGATTATTCCTTGTTTGAGCCAATCCAGCCACTTGCCCAAAATCATGATTTTATTCCCCCCAACTCCCCCATCAGCCCTGTTAACATGAACTAGGCATTTGGAATCAGGCTGTGGAAAGTTTACTCAGACTTTTCCTGATACTGAGGCTGAAATTTTATGTTAAGAGAAAGCTTGGGTTCCTCACAACTTCTTAACTCAAAGAAATCAGTACACAAGCTTAACTTGATGCAGAAAAGCTGTTTAATGCTTTTTCCACTCACTTTTCATTTTTGGCTCAGAAATTATCTTCCTCTACAATACGTGCTTACTCCTCAGAACAAGTTCCAATAGATTCAGTTGGACTGGCTTGTTATCTAAAACATTTCCTTCCTTGATAGGTGAAGCAAAGCCAGCCTCACTAAGAATAATTCCATCAATCAAGGAAAAGCAACTTCCGATTGCCAGAACAGAAAAGTCATGCCAGTTGGTATGGGTGGTTATATTCAAGATATGTAGAATTCAGTGCAGCTGCATTACTATCAATAAAATCTCTATTGTAGCTTGGCTGGATTGGATGTGTGCATGTTAATTTCTTTCTAATCCTATTAGACTCCATGGTGTAAATAAACTGTTGATAATAATTTTAGGGAGAATGAGCTCCCTCACTGAGGTACAAAATCCAATGAATATAAGACTGAGTTGCTTTTCCAGGCATTTACCCTGAGACCAGGTTGGGAAACGATGGCCCTTTTATGACATATGGACTTCAATTCAAGTTCAGTCAGGCTCAGGAATTCTGGGAGTTGAACTCCACAAGTCATAAAAAGGCCATTGTTCCCCACCTCTGCCCTAGACAGATATGTGGGGGTATGTATATGCAAGATATTTTATCTTCACCCACAGTGTTTGTAGGCACATATTCCAAAGGTGGCTTCATACAAACCAGAAAAATATTCAAAGATACAAAGTCTATTTATGAGAGAGAGCATATCCATTGTGCTACTGCTTAAGAAAGGAGAGACGCTGTCATGATCATCAGATGAATTCAACCTGTCATAGGAGGTAGTAATGGTTAGAAACTGGTGATTACATCTTCAGATTTGAATTATAATTTTTATATGGCAATGCAGAAGTATTTGAGTGTTTTTATTCTGATATAATAAAAGTTATTAACATAAAGAGCATATTCCAACACATTCATATTCTAACTGTCCTCCTCAGAGAACAAGATGACATTAAGAATCCTGTGAGGCAGATTAATGAGGAAAGGAGAGGAGAGTCTGGCCTAAAATTATCTGCTGAGCTTCAAGATTGACTGCTGATTAGAATCTGGGTGTCCTTGGTCCTGTTTAAGAATAGTTATTGTAGTCATGCAGGTATTGGGCAAAGAAATGTAAGAAAATGGTGGAACATGTGCAATATCACATAATGAGAACAAATATACTTTTAGTTTCAGAATACTAAAATTCAGAATACTGAAAGGTAGCCAAGTAAAAACAGTCTAAAATCTATCTCCAAAGATATTTAAAAGCCGTGGTGGTGCTGTGGTTAGAATGCAATATTGCAGGTTACTTCTGCTTACTGCTGGCTGCCAGAGTTCGAGTTTCACCGGCTCATTATTGACTCAGCCTTCCATTCTTCTGAGGCCAGTAAAATGAAGACCCAGATTGTTGGGGCAATATGTTGATTCTGTAAACCACTTAGAGAGGGTTGTAAAAGCACTGTGAAGTAGTTTACAAGTCTAAATGCTCTTACTAAATGCTATTATAGATGGCTTCATCTCTAAAGTATAACAGTGCCAAATGGTAAGTGAAATAAGTACTTTATGTCTGAAGTGTCAATTTTCTTGGGAATTTGGTGCTATTGTCATTATTACAGATTAACAGAGTTGGAAGGGACCTTGTAGCTCATCTAGTCAAATCCTCCACCCAAGCATGAGACTTTACACCATTTCTGACAAATGGCAGTCCAATCTTTTCTTGAAAGCCTCCAATGAAGAAGTTCCCACAACTTCCGAAGGCAAGCTGTTCCATTGGTTGATTGTTCTCATTGTCAGAAAATTTCTCCTTATTTCTAGGTTGAATCTCTCCTTGATCGGTTTTCAACNGCAAGCTGTTCCATTGGTTGATTGTTCTCATTGTCAGAAAATTTCTCCTTATTTCTAGGTTGAATCTCTCCTTGATCGGTTTTCAACCATAATTCCTTGTCTGGCCTTCAGGTGCTTTGGAAAATAGCTTGACACTTTCCTCTCTGTGGCAGCCCCTCAGATAATGGAACACTGCTATCATGTCTCTCCTGGTCCTTCTCTTCACTAGACTAACCATGCCTAGTTCCTGTAACTATTCTTCATACGTTTTAGTCTTCAGTCCCCTAATCATCTTGGTTGCTTTTCTCTGCATTTTTTCTAGAGTCTCAACATCTTTTTTATAGTGTGGTGATCAAAACTGGATGCAGTATTCTAGGTGTGGTCTATTAAGGCTTTATAGAGTGGTATTAGTACCTCACTTGATCTTGATTGTATCTCTCTGTTAATGCAGCTTAGGATTGCATTGGCTTTTTTGGCTGCCGTTGCACACTACTGGTTCATATTTAATTGGTTGTCCACTAAGACTTTAAGATCCCTCTCACAGTTACTGCTATTGAGCCTGGTTTCACCCAGGCTATATGTGTACTTTTGGTTTTTCTTGCCGATGTGTAAGACTTTACTTTTCTCTACATTGAATTTCATTTTGTTAGATATGGCCCATTGTTCAAGTCAGTGAAGATCTATCTGGATCTTGAGCCTATCTTCTTGGGTGTTAGCTATTCCTGCCAGCTTAGTATCATCTGCAAAATTGGTAAGTTCCCCTTCTATTCCCTCATCTAAGTCATTTATGAAGATATTGAAGAGCACTGGGCCTAAGACGGAACCTTATGATAACCACTGCTTACTTTCCTCCATATAGACTTAGACTCATTAAGGACTACTTGTTAAGTTTGTCAGCCAGCTATGAATCCATCTGGTGGTGATGCTATCTATCCCATTTTTTTCTAGCTTTCCAAGAAGTAGGTTCTACTTTGTTGACTGTGGTCTACTTTGTCGAATGGGATCTATTTTCTGATCCCACAATTTCTATAACTGCTGTGCTTCCAGATAAAAAATACCACAGTCTAAATGTTGAAAAGGAGACATAGTTATGTAACAGAATATTTCTGAAATTTAAACATTTGCTGTTCCCCAGATTAATGGGAATAAATCTGTGATAATTGCCATCTGAAACATTGTTGCCAATCATAGTGGGTCAGGATGAGAACCCATAACAACCCAGAGAGTTGGTTCAGCAATATTTGGATATCACAAATTCTCCATCCCAGTACTGCTGGGAGGAAGGATCACTACAGTAAAGGTCAGGTCCGTATGTTGATTTTAACCTTTCTAAAGGCTTCTATCTGAAAGCTCCCTAAGGATAACAAGCTGTTTTTGTTTGTTATAATTTCATTTTTACATCTAGTAATGAATTTGCTGAAATGGTGAAGGCACCTGGCTAGAAACTGGGAGACCATGAGTTCTAGTCCTGCCTTAGGCATGAAACCAGATGGGTAACCTTAGACCAAGCACTCACTCTCAGACATAGGAAGCAAGCACAGACAAATCACTACTGAAATCTTGCACACAAAAGAGTTTGATCCAAGTACTTTCCATTCCTGATCTTTCACCCTCACATGTCAAATTACCTTTTAGGGATGTATATGTGGAATTTATTTACTGTGATTTTTCAAATCAACCCCATTGTTAACTTTCTAAATGTTTCATTGGGGAATGTGGCATTCACACTGTAGTAAGAACTGTTTTCTTTTCTAGATTATCATCTGTCTGTCTGTCTGTCTGTCTGTCTGTCTGTCTGTCTGTCTGTCTGTCTCTATATCTATCTATCTATCTATCTATCTATCTATCTATCTATCTATCTATCTATCTATCTATCTATCTATCTATCTATGGATCAGAAGAACAAAGGACTATCCAGCTCAATGTTGCTTTCTGGCAGTATGTAGCAATTTTCTTATGAGCAACTTCCAGAGGAGGAAGATGAAGGCAGGAGCAACTGATATTATGTGATATAAGGAACAGAGTCATAACAGACCACTTGATGTATCTGCAGGATGCAGAAGATTAACTTCTCTATCTTGCAAGATTTTCTGAAAACAAGGACAGAATATTCATGTTCAATTGGGGAACTGTACAACTGGGGAAGGCAAGATAAGAAAAAATGGATGGAAATTAATCAAGGAGAAAAACAACTTTTAATTAAGGAGAAACTTCCTGACAGTGAGGACAATTAACCAGTGAACAGCTTGCCTTCAGAAGTTGCCGGTGCTTCATCACTGGAGGTTTATAAGAAAAGACTGGGTAGCCATCTATCTGAAATGGTATATGGTCTCCTGTTTGAGCAGGGGGTTGGACTAGAAGATCTCCAAGGTCCCTTCCAACTCTATTCTGATTGATTGATTGACCTAGACAGGTGACCATAGGAGTGACTTCTAGTTTGGCGCTTTGATTATTCTTAGATCAGTGATTGAATATCAAATTATCCTTGACAGTTAACAGCCCTTATTTTGAGAGCTTTTAAATTTAAAAATGAAATTCAAATATTTTAAATAAATTATTGTAAGTTAGAGAAGGGGCAGAGCATCTAAAGCACTGGCAAGCTGCTGTCTTATGATTAGCCTGCAAATATCTAAAAAGGGAATGCTTCTTTCCAGACAGAGAATCAGAGGTTTGAATTTTGAATTATGAAATGTTAAAAGCATCACAGGATCTAGCTTTTTCCTAGATTTTGGGTGCTTCATGGAGTATTTAACCTCTATTGTATGTACTCAGTTGTGTTTTATGAGCACAAGTGTTTCCAAAAGATATTGCCCTTCAATGAGGTGCTTCCAAAAGAAGTCAAACCTACACCTACACCTTCTCAGTTATTCACAAAATGGGTAAGCAAAAAAATATGTATGTCTCTGCCTTCCCATCTCTCCATTGTCAAATTTTTAGCATAGAAAATTGAAGACCAAGTTGGCTTTTTACATTCAATAATGCTATTTTTTTTTAATTCAGAGGGTACCACATCACATATACTGCAGAAAAATTGAAGGATTATTATTTACAGGTTTTGAGTCATGACCAACATTATGAGATAGAAGGGAGGTGGGTGATGAAAAGGGGGAGAGAATGGTTCCTCAGAAATTGTGGATTAGTTTCCTCATATTTTTTTCCCTTCTTTCAAGGGAAAAAAAACTTTTGGCTGAGGTCATCTCTTGAATTATGATCACTTCATAATATGACCATCTATGCAAAAGTTTTCCTTTTCAGTGATAGGCTCAGTAGGCTCAAGAACACTGATAAGCAAGTTGGGGACTAATCCCCAAATGTAATTAGTAGTGATAGATTATGGGATTTGTAATTTAAAATAGAGGGAGGGCATTAAACTGCCTTCTTCAGGTAGTAGAGGGAAAAACTGCTTCATTCTGAGACATCCACATGAGTGAGAAATGTAACCAATCAGTAACTTAAAAACAGAGAAACTCACTCTCTCTTTACATTGGCTTATGTTCTCATCACCAAAAATAATGAAGATCTACCTGATAACTGCAGAAACTGAAGATTTGGCAAATAGTCAATTGATGTGCTTGAAAATTCTTGTTGTTGTTTTAACAAAGTGTGGCAGGACAGGTATCCTTAGTATAATTTGCAGCTGTAGAGAAAAAAGAATCTAGGTCTTGGATGAAGCCATGTTCCTTGGGTGTTAGCATTCTCTGAAAACCCAATTACAGTCTTCCCTGTTTTGATCCGCATTAGGTATGCCTGAGTGATGAGCCTGCTGTGTTGTAATTCCACTGGCAAGAATTCTGATCAGAAGAACAAACCTCCACAAGAATCAGGAAGTGAGCAGAAGCAAAACTAATCTATTTGGGTGAGCTTAAAGCAGCTTTTAATATTATTGTTATTATTATTAATAGGCTTAACTAGTGATCCTGGAAATGATCTGGATTGGTGAAGGGAAGTAAAGTTTACAGAGCAATTGACTAGCAACTGTAATTCAAAGGGGAAAGCTAAAGAAAGAGAAATGAAGAAAGTCCAGAAGGAGGTAGGGGTGTGTGTGTGTGTGTGAGAAAGAAAGGGGGAGGGGGCAGGCAGGCAGAGACAGACAGAGAGACAGAGAGACGAGTATGTAAAATCAGTTCCCACAGTCTCTCCTATAATTCTTTGCTGGCTTTTCCCCATCAACTCTGAAATCAAAATGCTTCCCATACCGGACATATGGTTCTGTTTCATCTTCATCACTGCTAGACCCAACATTCCAATTAAAAACATGAAAGTTTTACCTTGCCAGATAGGTATCAAGCCACAGCACTGACCTATGCTGAGATATGTAGTACATGCTAGGGGGGCTAATTTAAAGCCCCTAACACTACCTTGGCAACATATCAATGTTTGCCAAGAAATAAATATAATTTATTCAGTCCACAAGGACAGAAAATAGTATTTATCTTTTATTTGCCTTTTGCTTTCCCATCTTCTTCTAAGTAGGCTTGTTTGGCTGTTTATTGTTTTTTTTTTCTCCTAAAATCATATTAAAACTATTCACTCAAGTATAAGCAATGCTTTGGGTCCTGCAAATTATGCTGAGAACGAAAGAGAAATGTTTTAAAGGATTTATAAGGTAGCTGGTTAGCTTTATTATTATCACACACAAACTGTGTGCCACATTTGTGGAATATGATCCATATGGTGAATGCTGGATCATGCTTGCATGCTGAAAGTCAGACAGAAACAACCATCAAAAAGGTGGGATAAAATACATGAATTGCAATCTTAGATTTGGACTTTGCAGACATGTTCAATTATCTATTCAGCCAACAAACCCAAAGAATAGCCTTAGGGCAGTTATCAATCTAATTCAATTCATAGGCAGCTTCATGAGTACAAAAGCAAAAGATCCCTATAATATTTTATGTTTTGTGTGGGCCTGATATTATGAAATGAAGTAGGGTCAATGAGTGATCTGTTGCTAGGCTTTCCATTCCTGTAGTGGTTTACAGATACAGATAATTAGAGTTGGAAAGGACCTTGTAGGTCATCTAGTCCAACCCCCCTGCCCAAGCAGGAGACCCTACACCATTTCTGACAAATGGCTGTCCAATCTCTTCTTGAAAGTCTCAAGTGATGGCGCTCCCACAACTTCCAAGGGAAAATGTTCCATTGGTTGATTGTTCTCACTGTCAGAAAGTTTCTCCTTGTTTCCAGGTTAAATATCTCCTTGTTCAGTTTCTATCCATTATTCCTTGGTGCTTCTTCCATAGACAATAGTATTCCCCAAAACAGCCTGCTGTTTTGGCTAGTTGTGGGAGAGAAGCTTGAACTTAATTGTCCTTATTCTGCAAATGACAACAATAAGTATAAGAGGGAGAGAAAAAGGGGGCAAAACCCCTCAAACAGGTTGCAATAAAGGAGCAATAATAATTATCAGAGATTCATGCAGAAGCACTGCAAAGTAGGAAGAGATACTATTGGTGAAGCCAATTCAGGATTGTATAAATAATGGTGTTAATGTAAGGAAAAAAAAGACTAGGAACAAAGCAGGTGATGACTTGCAGGGAAAATAGCTTGAGCACTGTATTCCTGTCAGGAAAAGGAACTTTCACAAGATGTCCTAAAGGTTATACAAGACAATGCAGAAGTGACTATCACCCAGTCCTAAAAGGAACAAAAACACCCAAGCACCTCTCCACGAACAATCAGCATCCAGATCAGCGTACATTAACTCCAAGGTTAACATCAGACCAACAATGGAGCAAACAATACCCAGATCAAGAAACTGCCAAAAGCCAACAACAAACAGCCCAATCAAAGAATCTCTAAGACCACCCCCATCAATACTGACAGGCAAGCCACCAGAACATAAACTGACTACAAACAGCACTCCTTACTAGTATTGATAATGAAATGCCTGCAAGAAAACAAGCAAGTTCAGAGAGCACCAAGGACTCCTCATATCAACCCTGAGCTATCAGTATTATCCTACATTAAATCACAAACTACATGCAGTGATAGCATACTATAAAGATGCTACCAGAAATAGAGCAGATTCACAATCCTGATTTTTACATTGAACCTATTGAAATATTGGTCCAATAGCCTTTGATGTGAGGTTACTAAGAACAAATAGTGATACGAGTAGGCCCCTCATGTGACAGTACATCTTTTTTCACTGTGAATGGATTGCCACTTGCACAAGGATTTAAGCACCTGCAAAATGTCCTTTCACTGTCGAAGACCAATATCTAGCAACTTTTCAGAGATTCCAGTGAGAAACTGTCCCTGATTTACCTAAAAATGCCAGGAGTTAGAACTGGGATGTTTTATATGCAAGGGTGTGCTGTTCTGTTGCTGATTTATGAACTTTCCTTACTTCCCATGTACATACTGATTTATAGGAATACTTCTTTGTTCAGTGAGTGAGAACTCTGGCTATAATGCTTGCTTCTGGCTCTTTTTTATGACTGCATCTGCTTGAGAGAATTATGTGTAAACTGATTCTTGCTGATTCTTGGTGAACCAAGAATGGTTCAGACTGTAAGATCAGTTAACATGTGTGCTGGATTCATGGCTACCACTAGCCATGTAGGTGATGTTGATATTAATAAAGGTAAGTACATTAAATCAGTTAGACTTTTGTTTAAGCCAAGCTACAGTTCTAGAATGCTAATTTTTACTAAAAGCGTCCTTCTGACCTCCTAAACACTGTCTGTTTCGTGACTGTTGCTCCATATGATTTCGTGTTAGACAATTTTTTATAATTGCATAGCTCAAGAGCCCTTCTAATTTGCATCCTCTTCATGAGCAAACTGTCCCCTCCCTTTCATAGGAGGTCAATCTTCCTTTCAGAGAGACCATTGGGAAGGACTATTGGAAAAAACAAGAAGGACACTACATTTTGCTGAACAAGTAGGTCTCCCTAAGAAACCAATTTCCATGCTAGGAATGAGGAATCATTAAAAGCTCATGCTTGAGCTTTTGTTGTTTCTTTTCCTGTGGACTGTAGATTCTCATTTTTATAGTGGGCCAAGATAGTTTTGCAGCCTTTTAGGTAGGGTGAGAGGAATGAGGTCCTTCAAATGATAGGTTTTGAAAAAACAACAACAAATTATTTAGAATCTAAGTCTTAACACTTGAAAACTGAAGATAAGTGTGCATTACCCAATCCACTTTAACAAACCAACACACATTTATGAGTTTGAAAATGGATAGAAATGAGACATAAATAGCTATTCTATGTATAAAAACACACTGGTAAAATCCTTTTTTTTTTTTTTTTCATTTGGTGAGATGTCTCTGACTGAAACAATTTATGTGGAAGAAGGGCTCAAAGGTACAGCTCATGCTTCCCATAAATTAGGCCCTGCTCCAAACCCTGGAATCTTTTCTGTACTTATTTCCCCAAGCATCTTGAACATAGCTGAATATTTAAAATTTAGGAATGTTTACAACACTTTTTTTAAAAGTTGGGGCTGGAAACAGCTTTCTTGCCAGAGGTTTCCTCCTTGCATTTTCATTTGATTCTCCCACCTCCCCAAATTTGAGTTTTGTTCTACCTCTTCTGGTAATGTCATCATGTAAATGTCATCATGTAAATATGCTGTAGTTTTCTGGAAGTTTGGAGGTCCTAACCTTACCCAAAAACTATATTTCTTGTAAAAAGTAAAAATGCTTTGAGTAAAATTTGATAATTTATATAGACATATCACTGCAGTTTTTGGGTGTAATACATGTGACTCAGTAAAATCTTTTTTCTATTTTTTTTTCAATTATCCAATTTAGCTTGTAATACTGGACTTCTACTGAAATATTAATTAGAGCCAGTCCTATGTATCCTTCTACCTCAACCAACATTTCATAAGTACTCAGTTTGAACCAACCTATTAATACATCTAGAACAGGGGTCGCAAACCTTTTGGACCTCAGGGACCACCAAACTCATAATTTTAAATCCCATGGACCAGAGACCCTGGGAAAAGGGAGAGGGCAACCAATGATCTTCTGAGCAATGATGTTAAAGGCCCAGTCCCATTGGCCGACGGAGGCAAAACATATGCATAAAGGACACAGCGGATGAGCAAAATTTCGGGGGTGGCTCCATCCGTTGTCATCCCTCCAAACAGTGCAAAAATTTGCATAAACAGAACAGAAAAGAACGGACGTGGGTAGTATGTAGCGGCATGTTAAAATGGGATGTTCATATGGAAGCTAGCGGATGGAAGCGGATGGAGCGCGATGACATCTCTGAAGGAGTTCCGGGGAGAATTTCAAAGCGGACGCATAGCGCGAAGGGGCGGATTCATAGAGGATGAAGTTGATGCATCACGACGTCTTAAAGGAACAAAGGGATGCCACGCAATGTTATATAGGATGCAAAGCGTTCACTGCACAGGGGAGTATGAATTGCGTCAGCTCCGTGGATATAAAAGGATGCAGCACGCACGCAGTCAGCATACAGGGGAAAGATGTGCTGCCACATACATCTTGCAGGAACACCATGGATTCATCAGTCAGGTAAGAAGCGGAAGCCTGTGCCAACTCGTTCAAGCCCTGGCAAGGTTGAAAAGGCCAGAAGAAGCATCCCACCCCCTGGCACTGACTCTGAAGCTGCTGCTGTGCTGTTGGTGGACCAGCCCAAGCCCTCAAAGCCCTGCTGCTGAAGCCTGCTGCTCAAGCCCTGAAGGCCCTGCTGCTCAAGCTCCTGAAGGCCCTGCTGCTCAAGCCCCTGAAGGCCTGCTGAAGCCCCTGACAAGAGGAGGAAGAGGCAGGGAAGGAGAAGGAGAGAGGAAACAGTACACCATTTCCGTGGAGCATGAGGATGTAGGTGCTGGAATGGCTGAGGAGAATGAGTACCTCTGTGAAGAAAGGGCCAAAGACTGTCTCGCAACACCAAGAAGAAGCAGGCAGCTTGGAGAGACAAGGCAGATAGCCTGGGATACACTGCAGAAGTACTCCTGGGATTGTGGAAGCAACATGCACACCTGGTATGGCAAGCTACACCTCAAGAAATCCGGCAGGCCGCTGTCAAGCTCACTGACCGGGGAGATGTACGTCATGGCCAAGTGCAGTTTCCTGGAGGTGAGATCCGCCACCGAGGAGCAGCCCCCTCAGACGCCTCTCCCTCAGACAGCCCACAGACAGCCAGTCCATCTTTCCAGCCAGGAGCCAGCGAGCCTGTCAGGCAGGTGTTTTCAGAGGCCCCACGGCAGAGGACCCCCCCGACAGCTGCATCCCATGCTGGAAGATTTGGAGGATGACACCCTGATGTCACAAATGAGGAAGAAGCAGCAGCCACTAGAGGCCAACCCACCCACCCCATCCCCATGTCCAGAGGATGAAGGCAGAGAGGCAGATTGGAAGCCAGGACCACAGTGTGCTGTTGGCAGATCAGGGACACAATGAAGACCAGCACAGAACTTCTCTCTCAGCTGGTCCACAGCGACATACATCCTCGGACCGGAAGCCCTTCATCACCGACGTGAGCCAGACCCCCTGATGGACTGCCCAGTACCAAGGCCCAGTACAGGTGAAGAAGCAGAGATCACAGCACTTCTGCACAACCCTCAAGGCCCAGCTTGAAGGCTGCTCCTATCCAGGACTGCTCCTCCACCCCAGCGATGTCACAGCCCTTCCATGGCTTTCAACAGCCCCTCACCTACCAAGGGCTCGACTTACCAGGACTTCCCACAGCAAAAACAGACCTTCCAGTCCAGGCCCAGGTTCATCGGACGCCACAGATGCCACTCCTCACCCAGCTGCAGACCAGACAGCCCCACGACACTCCTCCTTCCTCCACCCCACAGCCAAGCCCGTCGATGGACATCTGTCATCAGTCTTGGCCTGACATCTCAGGTCCTTGATGAAGGGCCTCTCAACCCAGGACTGAGTCAGCTCTCGGATGGCTTCCTGAACACACATCCCTGTTGTACCCTCAGGGCCAAGCACCCCATGGTGCCTCAGACCAGCACTAAAGCCACAGCCACCTCCACAACATGCCCGCTAAACAGCTGAGACCTATGACATGACTCAGCGGGACTGACAATAGTGTCAAGAGACTGAGTTGTTTACTTGTTAAGTTTATCTTTGCTTAAGACACTTTACTTGGTTCATTTTGCTATATTAATAAAGTCATAAAGTTTACCTAAGAAAGTTTTTAAAGGTTATCTTTGCTTAAGACACTTGTTCATTTTTTTTACTTAATAAGGTGGGTGAAAACTTTGAAAAAATGTTAAGCCCTTTGCATGCTTGTGGAATAGATAGTATAGTTGTGGATAGAAAACCTCCATGCAAGCATAGTGGACTGTATGGTCCACCATCCCAGCTGCACACACATATGGACCTTTATTATCAATAAAAATATTTATTATATGATTCATATTTTAAAATAACATATTTTAAAATAAAAAAAGGCTATTATGCCCTACTCATGGGTGTAGGACCCATTAAACATACATGGCATAAATCTCATCACTGTTTATGTCGGACAGGCTCAAGACAGCATCCATTAAATCATCTATTCATCCGTCGTGCCACTCACTGCTCCGCTGGGGAGTTCACCAGCTGTCTCAGGAGGTTGCGCTTGCTTCTTCCCGTTCACGTGAAGGCTTTGTTGGGGCTTGAACATCCACAGTTGTCTATTTTCAGGTTTTCGTCCTTGCCTCCATTCACCAGCGCTCCATGTCCTCTCTCTCTTGTTGATGGGGTCGACGATGTCTGTTCTGCAACACTGGTTAGCGGGTGCGCATGAGATTGGTAGGATGCAGCAAGCTTCCACGATGCACCTCACAGGTCTGTGCGGTGATTGCCTTGCGCATTGTGTGGTGAGAAGTATTCTGAAACCATGTTGGCAGAGATGCAAAGGGCTTCTCTCCACCCGCCTTTGACACCTGAGAGACCAGACCTGTAGTGAAGAATACTCATACATTCAAGGGTGAAGGTAATAATTGGAGGTGTACGCTCATAGAGAGTAAGGTTTTGGGAGGATAGGCATCATCACCAACGATGAAGTAGGCACATCTATGTATGTCATTGGGTAGGGGGAGTCTGTCTAGAAAACCTCATGATTGAGGTTGCATTCCAGTCCCTCCTTGAGGTCACTTTATGTTATACTCTGGCTATCTGAAGCTGGACCGTTGCCTGAAAGCATCGATGTAGATGAACTTGAGTCAGCATCAACCATGCGAAAAGAGGTATTGATTACGGTGAAAGAAGTCCTTGTAGTTGAAATAGTGGACCCTTGAGTTGGCTGGAACTTTGCAGGCCATGTGCTTCCCAACTATGGCTCCACACAGTGTGGGGTTAAGTCTCCACATCTGATATCACTCTTTCTGCAAGTTTTCTTTCCAGCCCTTGTTCCAGGGTGGGGCACTGGAGACTCCTCCAACATATTCTTACCAATGTAATGGTCTGCACCATTCTCTGACCACTTTGCGTGCATGCTTGTTGGTGTGGCACCTCCATCATACTGCATGTTTCTGTATGTCGGTTCCAGAGGCCAGGGTGGAGCAGAAGTCAGTGCCCAGCCTTCAGTTAACGAGTCCAGGTTGGCACGGAAGTGGTCTAGCTAGGACTTTGGCAACTGCGGTCTCAGACACTCTACAAGTACGTTCAAACATGGCTGTGGGCATCCTCATGAAGTGATGGAATGCACAAGGGTCTTCATTCCTCAGCTTCACCATCAACTGGTCATAAAGTCCAACTCCATTCTTCTCACGATCATCCTCGGACCCACAAAGCTCTGGACGTCTCCTTCTTTCTCCTTCTGGTATAAAACTTTGAAACAGTACTGAACAGGTTTTTGGTTTGGTGTATGAATGAGTTGCAACTATCATTCGGCACTGTTTCATCTGCCCACGGTGCGAGAACAATTTGATGATGTCTGAAGCCAAAGACAAGGGGTGAGAGGTCCTGTTTACTATGTGGCTGCTGGACTCATACTGAGTACAGATGATTTTCTCCCCCTTTTATAGAAAATATCGGTTGGTTCCGCCTAAGGTTGTCCTTCTACATACTCTTGACATACTCCAGACATCCTAATATCTGAGATACGATCCCAGATACCAAATGTTTTGTCCGATTTTAATCCTTTATATACGAGATGCATACGCTTACATGCTTTCTATTTCCGTGCTACTAACACTGCAGCTGCAGCGGATGTGAGTTGAGGGGATGGCCAGAGGATGCAGAGAGGATACGGCGGACGTTTAACAGTTGATAAGGGACATAGAACGTTTGTTGCCCGTATATGTCGCGGATGTACATCGTACACTGAAAAGTTCATCTGTTCACAAAGTTTTGTGAAGCTCAAAACTTCTTGCATGGATGAAATCTCAGTGGATGGATGCTTGAGGGATAGAGCGTATGAAACAAGTACGCAGTGAGTACACAACGGATGCATAGCGTTTTACAACGGATGCATAGCATTTTACAATGGATGGCAAGATTTTTTTAACATTTTACATCCTCTTTGCATCCGTAAGCACAGTGGGACCGGGCCTCTCTGGAGTGCTTTCCTATCTGCCACTGTGCAATTGGCAAACATACAGAGGTGCAGTATGTTAAAATGCTCTCTATGGTGCAGTGGTAGAAGGTCACCAGCAGTTTTTCATTCAGGTGTTGTTTTCTGAGAAGTCGCAGGTAGTATAATCTCTGCTGTGCCCTTTTGACCAGTGCAATGTTAGCACCCTAGGTCAAGTCTTCTTTTATGGTAACACCCAAAAACTTAAAACTGGCCATTGCTCCACTCGGTCTCCTCTAATAAGCAGGGATGGATGTCTGATTTGTACCTTCTATAGTCCACTATAGAAGTGGTCTTATTGGTGTTGAGGACCAAGTTACTGTCTCAACACCACGAAAGCAACTGGTCAACCATATCTTGATAGGCAGATTCATCTCCCTCGGTGATGAGTCCCACCACTGTTGTATCATCTGCAAATTTAGCAATAGTATTACTAGTGTGAGTAGGAGTGCAGTCATGCACATAAAGAGTATTGAGTAAGGGATTCAACATGCAACCCTGTGATGTACCAGTTTTGTGCAGAAAGTCTTGAAGGGGTTTCGTTAACCATCAAGTTCATTAGTTAAACTTCAGTCAAGTTTCATATGTGTTTCGTCCGGAAAGAAGCACAGGAGACCGGGTTCCAAACAACAACTTTTTATTTCAAACTACTAGGTAAAGAAACGGAACATAACCCAAGCCGTGACAGCCCTTTATATAGCGGCTAGCCTGCCGGCTTGTGGCCAATGACAGTTATTTAATTCTTCCCGC